>BJCO01667600.1:0-19192 GCA_018326465.1 Flaveria floridana | reverse complement strand
TTTCTTTCGGAAGAAACTAGTGGAAGAGTAGTGGAACTTGAAGAGGTTCAAGATTCACAAGACGATACATAATTGGTTGATACTAGCAATCAACATGAGGATGTTGAGAATGATCATATGGATGATCAAGATACATAAAATGTTTGCAAATCTGGTAGAATTAGTGTTCCTCCTAAGAGATATGGATTTTTCATGGATGGATGTTATGTGGTAGATTCGGATGAACCAACCACATACCATGATGCAATGTCAAAACATGATTTTGACAAATGGCAAGAAGCCATGAATGTTGAGATGCAATCCATGTATGATAACCAAGTTTGGGAATTGGTTACACCACCTCTTAAGAACGAAAATGTATGATGTGTGACCATGTGCGATAGTAAAGAAAATGTTTTAAGGGGCGAAAGGTAATTTATATTTTATAAAAACTAGAACTCACTCAGCAACACTAACTTTTATGTATTTTCCAGTTGGTAGGTAAGAGTTGCTGAGGATGGCATGGGGGTAGCTACTTGGATTATTTTGGATGGTATTCATTTGATTTAAAAAGATTTTTTTGTGATTTAATGCAACGAATGATATTTTGTAACAATGTTGTATTATTATGTAAAAGTAGTTATTAATATATGAAATGATTTTTGTTAAATAATTCCCCTACAATGTTTTAAATAAATGTGCAATTTATGTGCGATGAATGTCCAACTGTGAGGTGCCCGGGAACGGGGCCTTACAAGTTGGTGTCAGAGCCAAAGTTTAAGTGAAATGGGTAAATATTTTCAAAAGAAACCTAAACTTAAACTTAGAATGGGACTAAGGGAAGGGATGCCAGTCCAAGTAGCTACGTGCCATCAAGTATTTTCTTTAATGTTAACCGGTAATATGTGCGTATGTTATTTGATCTGCTTGCCCTTAGTAGATTTAGATACTGATGTAGTATGGATAGGAAATGTTTAGGGTATGAAGAGTAAAGTAAGTGGCTAATCATAACTAGCTACTTTAATTAGGGACTTACTATACTCGACATAGACTAAGCTATTACTTTGAATGACCGTGTTGGTGTTTGAATCTTGTAGTGTGTTAGAGGATGGTTGGAGGTAGATCTTCGAAGGCTTCTTGAGGTGGAGGTCGTGGTGGACGTAGTACTGGACCACAGGTCACAAGAGGAAGGCCCAGGGCTGAAGAGGTGGCTCATGAACAGCCTGAGACCCCTCATCTGGAAGGTGGGGATGAGAGTGCTAATTTGAGAGCCTCAGTGAAGGAGGATGTGGTAGAGGAGGTTCATCAGGTCATGCAGACGATCTTGCCATCTGTGGTGACTGAAGTGATTAAAGCAGTTAGAGAAGGAGAGAGGAAGGAAAGAAGAAGACCCGCGGGCGAGGGGCAGCAACCCGAGACCGAGACGGTTGTCTCCGATGATGAGGAGGAGGAGGAGGTTGTGCCCGAAGCAACTTGGGGCTGTAACTGTGGGGCATTTCAAAGGTGCAAGCCCCCTACCTTTGATGGTAATGGCACTGCTACTACTGCTCACTGATGGGTGAGAGAAATGGAGGTTGTGCTTAATATCAGCGAGTGTCAGGAGGATCGGAAGGTTAAGTTTATTGCCCACTCATTTATGGACATATCTTTGTGCTGGTGGGACAATATTGTCCAAGCTGAGGGTAGTAGAATGAGTGGAAGAATGAGGTGGAGTGAGTTGAAGAAGTTGGTGATCGAGGAACTTTTTCCTCACAGGGAACTTGACAAGGTTGAAAGGGAGTTCCTACAGCTGGAAACGGGAACCATTACACACCAACAGTACACCACTAAATTCAACGAGATCGCATGACTGGTGCCAGATCAGGTGACGCCTATGTCATGAAATAATAAGAGGTGTATTCAGGGTTTGTCGGCGGATATCCACGGGCACATGATCGCCGCCCGGCCAGGTACGTTCAGGTCAGTGGTTGATTTGGCCGGAAGGCTTTATGATGAGCAAGAGGTAGTGATAGCTGAGGTGAGCAAGAAAGGTGGTGGTGACCGGAAGTGGAGTGGGAAACGGTTTGGATGTGGCGGGGCCGCTCCAAACAATAAGGTTGCGAGGGTGGATGACCAACGTATGGTCACACCCGGTGCAAGGTCAAAGAGATGTGCTAAATACGGGAAGGAACATTCGGGAGAGTGTAAGTTATGATGGAATATTTGTTTCAAATATGGGAAGCTCGGTCACGTGGTGAAAGAGTACGGGGTTATAAGGTGTAATAACTGCAATGAGGAGGGTCACATGAGCCAGGATTGCAAGAAGCCAAGGGCTGAGGGTTCCGGAGGAAAGAAGAACGCTAGAACTGAGGGGTAAAGGGCAAGCGCCAGGGCATTCACAATGACCAGGGAGGAGTCTAGGACGGACCCCATGTTATGTCATGTACGTTTCTAGTAAACCAAACTCTTGCTTCTGTGATATTTGATTCAGGTGCTAGTAGAAGTTTTATTTCAGCTGCTTTCTTTGCTAATTTGCCTGTTAGTAGTAGATGTATTGATGAGCCCTTTGATGTAGAAACTGCCATAGGTAAATCTACAAGGATTTCTGACTTGATTGAAGGTTGTGACTAGAACTAGAAGGCCATAAGTTTCCTGCTAGACTATTTGTGATCACCTTAGGCGGGTTTGATGTAGTCCTAGGAGTGGATTGGTTAGCGGACTATGAGGCGAACATTGTGTGTCGCAAGAAGACGATTAGACTGACAGTGCCTGACGGGAGTTCGGTGACGATATACGGTGTTCGAGTTACGACGATTCCGAAACTGATTTTGATGGTGGTGGCAGGAAAGTGCATGAGACGTGTATGTAGTGCTTAATTGGCCTACGTGAAGGATGTGGATACATCAACACCACAATTGTCTGTGTACCGGTGGTGTGAGAGTTTCCTGGTGTGTTCCCAGATGATTTATCAGGTGTGCCACCAGATCATGAAATCAAATTTCAGATTGACTTGGTACCAGGTGCTCAGCCTGTAGCTAAGGCGCCGTATCATTTGGCTCCCTTAGAGATGATGGAATTGATGGAGCAACTGCAAGAGTTGCTTGATATGGGTTTCATCAGACTGAGTATCTCTCCTTGGGGTGCTCCGGTCTTGTTCGTAAAGAAGAAGGACGGTAGCATGAGGATGTGTATCGACTACCGTGAGTTAAACAAGTTGACGGTGAAGAATCGGAATCCATTACCGAGGATTGACGACTTGTTTGACCAGCTGCAAGGTGCCAGTTGGTTCTCTAGGATAGATCTTCGATCTGGTTACCATCAGTTGATGGTGAAGGAGCAAAATATCCCTAAGACAGCTTTTCATACGCGTTATGGACACTACGAGTTTCTTGTTATGTCTTTTGGTTTAACTAACGCGCCAGCTACTTTTATGGACTTGATGAACCGAGTGTGTCGGTCGATGTTAGATAAATCAGTGATTGTGTTTATCCATGATATCCTGATTTATTCGACGAGTGAAGAAGAGCACACCTATCACATTCGGGAGGTGTTGGAGACATTGAAAAAGGAGAAGCTGTATGCTAAGTTCTCCAAGTGCGCGTTCTGGTTGCGTGAAGTTTAGTTCTTGGGTCATGTGGTAAATCCTGAGGGGATCATGGTATACCCAGTGAAGGTTGAGGCGGTGATGCAATGGAAGCCTCCAAAGACGCCATCCGAGATTCGTAGATTCTTAGGATTGGCAGGATGTTATCGAAGATTAATCCAAGACTTCTCCAAGATAGCTTCTTCGTTGACTAAGATGACCCGTAAGGATGTGATGTTTGTATGTGGTCAAGATCATGAGAAGGCTTTTAAAGAGTTAAAGATGAGGTTAACTCAAGCTCCTGTTTTATCATTACCGGAAGGAGGCGAGGACTTGGTAGTCTATCCGGATGCTTCTTACTCGAGGTTGGGTTGCGTGTTGATGCAAAGAGGGAAGGTTATAGCCTACGCATCCCGACAGTTGAATGTTCATGAGGTTAGTTATCCTACTCATGACTTGGAGCTAGCAGCTATGGTTATTGCCTTGAAGATTTGGTAGCACTACTTATACGGGACAAAGTGCACAATCTTCACTGACCACAAAAACTTGAAGTGCTTCTTCAAGCAGAAAGATTTGAATATGAGGCAGAAGCGATGGTTGGAGCTCATAAAGGATTACGATTGCGAGATCTATTACCATCCGGTCAAGGCCAACGTGGTGGCCGATGCCCTTAGTCGAAAGGAAAGACCCGAGCTGATTCGGGTGAAGGCTTATCAGTTGATTATGACCTCTGACGTAATGACGCAGATCAAGGAGTTTCAAGATAAGGCGTTGAAAAAAGATCATCTTAACTCTTAAAGGATGAAAGGTCTAGTCGCAGAATTGGGTGAGAACACTCTCGGTGTTTGAACCCAATCTGGACGGATATGGATTCGTCGTTATGGGGATCTACATGGAAAGATAATGGACAAGGCTCTTAAAACTCGATACTCAATTCATCCCTGTATGAAGCGTGGCTTAATGGATCAGGATATGAAGAAAGATTATTGGCGGCCAGGTATGAAGCGCGGCTTAATGGAGTACGTGAGCAAGTGCCTTACTTGTTTGCAAGTGAAGGCAGAACACCAGAACCATAGGGGAAGATCCATCCGTAGGATATACCCAAATGGAAGTAGGAGCACATCACCGTGGACTTTATTACGTAGTTACCACGTACCCCGAGAGGGTATGATGCCATATGGGTGATAGTTGATCGTTTGACGAAGAGTGCTCACTTCCTACCGATCCGAGAGACAAATTCCTCTGAGAGACTCGTGGATCTACTTTTCAAAGAGATTGTAGCTCGTCATGGTGTACCAGTGTCTATTGTATCTGATCGTCACACTCGGTTTACATATAAGTTTTGGAAGAAATTTCACGATGCAATGAGGACAAGGCTACACATTAGCACCACTTATCATCCTCAGACAAACGGACAACCTGAGAGGACGATACAGACACTCGAGGGTATGCTCTGAGCATGTGTGATCGATTTTAGAGGAATTAGGATGATCATTTGCCGTTAGCAGAATTCTCGTACAACAACAGTTATTATGTCAGCATTGGCATGCCACCATACGAGATGTTATATGGTAGGAGATGTAGGACACCCGTTTATTAGGGTGATATTGGTCAGAAGGAGTTAGGAAGTATTGAGGTGATTGAAGCTACGACTAAGAAACTATAGAAGATCAAAGCCTTTATGATGGAAGCTAAGGATAGACAGAAGTCATATGCTGATAAGAGACGTAGACCGATTGAGTTCCATGTGGGTGATAGGGTTATGTTAAAAGTCTCACCTTGGAAGGGTATCATTCAGTTTAGAAAGTGTGGCAAGTTGAGCCCGAGATACATAGGGCCTTTCTAGATCCTTGCTCGTGTAGGAGAGGTGGCCTATAGGTTGGAACTACCGATGAGTTAAGTGGAATTCACCCGACATTCCATGTATCTCATCTGCGGAAGCGTTTAGCTGATGAGTATATGGTTGTACCACTGGAGGACATTGAAGTTGATGGACGGCTCAACTATGTGGAGCTACTAGTGGCGATCATTGATCGTAAGGAGAAAAGGTTAAGTAATAAAGTGGTTCCTCTTATGCGTGTACAGTGGAAGAAGAGGAAGGGGTCTGAGCCTACGTGGGAGATTGAAGAAGAGATAAGGCAGCACTACCCACATCTGTTTAGGGAATAACAGGTTTCGGGGACGAAACATATATAAGGTGGGTGAACTTGTAACACCCAGATATTTTTAATAGACAAGAAAGAAAAAATAATCGTGAATAAAAGGAGAAAAGGCAATTTAACCCAAGTTAAGGGGTTGAAAGTGTCAAAAGGACAAAAAGATTAAAAGTTGGTGCATAAAGGTGATATGGCCGCCCATAACCTCCTACATGAAGAAGAACAAGAAGAAGAACGAATTCAAGGTATGTTTTAGGTGATTTGAAGTGTTCTTGACTGATTTTCAGTCTCGGGTTTGTGCTTATATGTGTTTGTATGTTCGGTTGTGTGTTTTTGGTGTGTTTTTAAGTGTTTGAGCTCATAGAAAACGGGTTTGAAGGAAGTTATACCCAAAGTTGCATAAGGTGAGTTCTAGAACCCCCTTTTTACATGTTTTAACGGATTTGGGGGCTGGAAATACATGTAAGTATTTTTTTTATAAAATGGGTGTGTATACCTGTATGTATGTGCGAATGTGTATGTGGGTGGGTGTATGTTTTGGGTGAATATGATTTTATGATTATGTTATGAATGTATTTTGTTGCTTAGAGTGTAAGAACTGAACTTAGAACATGTTAGAACTGAACTTAGGACTGAGATTGTGTTGACTAGGGTGAGTTGGTTTCCCATTCGCCTAAATAGTGGCCCATGCGCCTAACGGTCAAAACTGCCTAAGTGTTCCCCATGCGTCCAAACCCCATGCGCCCAAATAGTACCCATGCGCCTAGGCACTCAAGCACCTTCATAGTGACCATACGCCTCGAAATTGCCCAGAATGACTAAGTGTTGGGCCATGCGCCCCAATAGTGCCCATGCGCCCAGAATCTTCCCATGCGCCTAAGTGTTCCCATGCGCCCAGAAGGCCATGCGCCTACATAGTGCCCATGCGCCTGCATAGTGCCCATGTGCCTAAGACTTAGAATTTATTTTCTGAATTTGGGAAAAATGTAAAGAGTAGGCCTTGACTTGGGATGTTCCTGGGGGTGATGAAAGTTGACATTGGTGATGGATGATGTGTGATTAGATGGGGTACTAGATGATGATGGTGATGACTAGATGATAAAGTCTGTTAGCTAGATGATGATGTGTGATGATGCATGATGATGTCTGATGATGTGTGATGTAAGTTTTGTTCCTTAATACGTATTATTTTCGTGGGTTTCACCTAGTGCGATTATGTTAATATACGTAAAGTATTATCTTAACGAAGCGAAAGAAATAAGATAATAAGAAGTGGAACTAAATGAATGAATGAAAGCCTTGCAAGCAAAATAGAAAGTGGTTCAGAACCCCATGTGAGTTGTTAGAACAACTGTGTATGGAATAGAGTGCGATTTTGGCTAACTCATGAGGGTTCACGCATAATGGGAGTCAGTCTTGGTGGCTGCTCCATACGTGCGATGTGGTATTAACTGTGTGTTATGTAGCGTGCGATCCTGGCTACCTCATGAGAGTTCACACACACAAGGTAGCCAGTCTTAGTGATTGTTCCATACGTGCGATATGGGATCCTTGTCGTTCGACCTAAGTAATAGTGAATGCGTGCCATGAAGAGGGTAAAGCTTGATAGGATCTAGATTCAGAGAAAGATAATAATAAAAGTGAGAAAAATGTGAAAAGAATAAAATGTGTGATATGAATGAAATGAATGAAACGTGCGATAAGAATGAAACGTGCGATAAGAGTAAAATGTGCGATATGAACGAAATGAATGAAACGTGCGATATGAATAAGATGTGAGAGAAGAACGAAATGTGCGATGTGTGACCATGTTTGATTGTAAAGAAAATGTTTTAATGAGCGAAAGGTAATTTATATTTTATAAAAATTAGAACTCACTCAACAACGCTGGCTTTTATGTATTTTCCGGTTGACAGGTAAGAGTTGCTGAGGATGGCACAGGGGCAGCTACTTGGATTATTTTGGATGACATCCATTTTATGTAAAATGTCATTTTTGTGATGTAATGCAACGAATGATATTTTGTAATAATGTTGTATTATTTTGCAAAAGCAGTTATTAATATATGAAACGAATTTTGTTAAATGATTTCGCTGAAATATTTTAAATAAATGTGCGATTTATGTGCGATGAATGACCAACTATGAGGTGCTCGGGAACGGGGCATTACAGAAACTAGCTTTTCTATATATATGTAACTTTGTAATCCGTTGTGCAAGTTTTGCACAACCCTAATTAGAAAATACACTTTTGCATTACTTTTGTTGTGGAGTTTGTTAGCTGGAATCATTTGTTTCTTATCTATGAGCCTTGTTGTTTGATTGTTCTTTGATTTCAAATTGTTGCATATTAAAACTCCTTTATAGATTATTGTTTGGATTGTGTTTGTGTAGGATTTGATTATCATTTATCATCATTTGCACTGTGGTCGATCATCAATGGACCAACAATATGGTATCATAGCCTTAGTGCTCTTGATGTGGTCATTGATTTGGTTTTACAAGGGTTTTGATAGAAATCATTGTTTCATCAATTTCAGATCATTAGAGTGTTGTTTTAGCTTGAAAACCTTTTAAAAATACTTTGTTCGAGCATAGGAAGCTATCCCAATCATCCAATCACTAACTCATAGTGATTTGTGTGATTTCAAATTGATTTTCAGTTCGAACAAGCTGTTTTACTCTTCCAGCGAAACTAGTTTTTCATCCAGTGAAACTAGTGTTGTTTCTAGCGAAACTACCATCTTCAATGATTTACTGAATTTTTAGTGGATTCCAGCGAATCTACAAAGTTTGAACAAAAGTTCACCTTACTTAGTCAAGCCTTCAAGCGAAAGTGCTGGCGAATTTGTCTTTGAACGAAAGTTTTACTAGTTTTGGCGAAACTGTGCCCGAAACTAGAAGTTTTTATAGCATTTGCCTAGCGAAACTACTGCCCGTTTGCCTAGCAAATCTACGAGAGAATTTACGGGCGAATCTACCTGTAAAATTACTGAAGTCAGCGAATCTATTCCTTACGTTGAAAATGACATCAACCAACATTACCATCTCTGATTTGGACAGTGTTGCACCAAATAGGCCACCCTGGCTTATAAACGGAGACCATTTTGAAGATTGGAAGCGTTGCTTGAATGACTTTTTCTTTTACATGGACCATAATCAATGGGAATCTATAATGAAAGGTCCATACACTCCAACGGTAACTGTTGAAAATAGACCAGGGTGAACACTGACTCCTCAACCTTCTCTGAAAGAGATATTAAGCTAATTGATCATGACTAGAAAGCTTTCGGGGCCTTGACCTTATGCTTATCACAAGACATATACAACTGTTTTACTGAGCACATAAGGGTAAAGTCTTTGTATGATGCTCTATGTGAATTCTATGATAGAAATGAAGATTTGAAGAAGGACAAGAAAGCCTAAGCTGAGGAGTTTAATTCATTTATTAGACACAAGAATGAAAGCCTTACTGATCTTACCAAATGATTTTTGTCAGTCTCAAGCACTCTAAAGAAGTATGATGATCAGTTGGGTAATCATGAGCAGTTGGCGAACTCTTAAACTCTCTCCCAGCCCAATGGAGCTTAAAAGTGAGAATGCTGAAGCAGGAGAGAAACTTTGCTGATTACAAGCTTATGGATGTGATCAACAAACTGAAATCTTTTGACTTGGATCTAAAGAGAAGGGAATACAATCAGTCCTTAGTGCCAGCCACTGTATATCCATAAAATGGTGCATTGATTTCATCCGCTGCAAACTCGACCACGTATGGTGCAGCTAATGGTGGATGTACAGGATTTGGTATATCAGGCAAGGCAAGTGGTGGACCTATAAGTGTCGGTTCAAGCTCAAAGACATCTGTCACCACTCAAATTCCTTCTGATACCAAGACACTGTTTGGGATGTTTGTTCATAGTTATGAAGCCTTAGTTGTTGGAGAACTCAAGGGTAAGGGAATGACGGTTGAATACGTGTATCAGGTGGATCGTGATGATTTAGAGGAAACTAACATTCAATGGCAAATGGCCATGCTCATACTGCGTGCAAGGAGATTTATGGAGCGCACGGGAAGAAGAAACTTTGGCAATCATAACCAAAATTCCAAGCTTGGTTTTGATAAGTCAAAGTTGTGATGTTTCAATTGCAAGCAATTGGGACGCTTTAAAAGAGAATGTCCATCTTGAATCGACACTGAACCAGGAACGACTTGAACCTCAAAGGTTATTCTAATTGTAGAAAATGAAGAAGCAAAACAGAAGAAAGAAACAACCCTGATTTCCAACTTTGATTGGAGTGCTGAGACTACAGAAACAGAGGAGGAGATAAATCAAGCGTTAGTAGCTGAGGTGGTAAGAATGGAGGAGGAGTCAGTGGAAGAGTTTGATCCTTTTAGTTAATTCAAAGATGAGGTGGTGGAAGAAACTTGTGATGGTAGTGTCAGGGAACTGGGTAAGAATGAATAATGGGAGTTTGAGAAAATTGAAGAACAGAAGGTTGAAGAATTTGAAGAATGTGAAAAGTTAGAGCTGGTTGAGAAGACAGAGGTTAAGCTAAAGGAAAAGGAAGAGGTGAAAGAGGAAGAAGGTGAAGATCGGAGAGCCAGCATGGAAGCTGAGAAGAAGGAAGAGGAAGAAAGGAAGAAAAACACACTGGTCTATCAGTGTGACAAGGCCCTGGCCACCGAGAAAGTGGTCATGGGTCTTGCTTATGTGGTAATTCAGGATATGTGTTCTTGCCCATGTAAAATTAGATTATTTGAGGTTTATAAAGCCAATAGGGTATTATTAGAAAATGAAAACGAGCTAAAACAAATAAATAAGGAACTTCAAATAAATGAGTCTAAATATTTTTTCAAATTAAATGAGTCTTTATTAGAAAACGAGCATTTAAAGAGAAATGTATTAGAAAGAAATGTTGAAATTGAGTCATTAACATAGCGTGTTGCTATTGCTATGTTTGAAACAAGCAAATTAAAAACCAAGCTTGAAAAATGGACGATATCTGGGATGAAACATGAGGATCTTTTCAAGAAACAAAGGGGGGCTAGACTTAAAACAGGGTTGGGATTTGATGAAACCACTCATGTTTATCCTCCTCCAAGTACTTATTGCAATTCACCTATGCCTACACCTCATCCAACGAATGATTTAATTCAGAATGATACTAACAGTTTGCATGTAGGTCTAGAAGGAGTGAATCATAAGGAGATTCGAGAGAATTATGGTTAGCAGTAGTGGTTTGGGCAGCTCTAGTCATAGCTTTTGTGATTTCAAAACGTATTTGAAAGACACTAGTTTAAGTAGTTTTGCATCGCAGTCTGTTTCAGATAGTGGCTTTTGTAGTTCTAGTTCTAGTCCATCTCATTCATCATCAGTTGTTTCTAGCTCATTTCCATATGTTGTCAATGCTTGCGTTAATGGAAAGAATGAATGTTCAAATGAAACTTCAGTAAGAAGTATAGACTCAAATTCTTTTGAAAAGTTCCTATCTCATCCTGTCACATCTATTATCCTAATTCGGATTTCTAAACCAAACGAAATTGGAACATCTTCCTCAGAAATTAAAATTATTAATATAAATGAATCAGAATTTGACAAAATTAAGGTATCAAAAGAAAATGTAAAAGAATCATATGATACATGTAGCAATTCTGATTCATATACGACTGATTCTGAGGAAAATAATGAAGTTGATCACAATCCTGTTTCTTAATACAAAAAGAAAGGTTCGAAATCCCATTGCTTTAAATGTGGGAAGGATGATCACGTGATTAAAAATTATCCTAAATATGTTGATAAGAATGTACGTAATCGTTCTTTGGGTAGTAGATTAAATCTTTTTGTAAATTATCCTTTTGTAAAAATTCATTTGATTCAAAACCCAAGTTAGTCAAAACTTGGGTTCCTATTTCCAAAACCTAACAATCCTTGTGTTCTAAAGCCAGGATCATTCTTGAAAAGCTGGCAATAGCTTATCGCATGTTGATAGTGGATGTTCTAGGCATATGACCGGATTCAAGGATCTTCTCACCAACTCTAGGATAATAAGTGAAGGATATGTTGCTTTTGCTGGAGACAAGAAAGGTGGAAAGATGATTGATCAAGGAGAAGTCTCAAATGGTTCATGGAGTCTAGAGAAAGTGAAGTACGTTATAGAACTGGCATTCAACATATTGTGTGTAACATACATATGTGATAAAGACATTCCAGTAGTGTTTATGACTAATGAATGCTTGTTCCTGAAACCCGAGTTCACAAGATCCAAGGAGGAATGATACATACCTGCTGGATATGGTATCAACAAAATCTACCTCAACTGTGACATGTCTTTTGTCAAAGGCTTCATCAGCCAAATCATTTTTGTGGCATAGGCGTTTATGACATGTTAATTTTAATATAATAAATAAGTTGGTTAAGAACAATCTCGTTAGGGGGCTACCACTTAATGATTTTTCAATGGTAGAGAAATGCATTGCTTGTGCTAAAGGAAAACAACACAAAAAGCCACACAAGCTTAAGCTTGAAAATACAATTTCACATCCCCTTGAATTTTATTTGGTCCTATTAGTGTTAAATCTATTGCTAAGAAATCTTATTGTTTGGTTGTAACAAATGATTTTCCCCGATATTCGTGTGTGAGATTTCTTGTAAATAAAAGTGAAACCATAGAGGAGTTGCAGAAGTTGATTCTGTCAATCGAAACTATCATCAAACAGAAGGTTATGGCCATCAGAAGTGACAATGAAACTAAATTCAGAAACCACATCTTCGACTCATTCTGTGCAAGCAAAGGCATTCTCAGGCAAGAACTATGCTGATTGAGTCAAAGCTTCCAACTATTTTCTGGGCGGAAGCAGTTAATTATGCATCTTATGTACTAAACAGGGTGCTTATTGTAATAGACAAGATGAAGACTCCATATGAGCTTCTTCATAAACAGAAACCCTTGATTAACTTTTTTCATCCATTTGGTTGCTCATGTGCCTTGTTGAATACGCAAGCACAGAAGTCAAAGTTTGGTGTTGTTTTTGACGAATGTTTCTTTGTTGGCTATCCTTCCTCACAAAAGGGGTATCGTGTGTACAATAAAAGGATACGCACAGTGCGGGAATCCTTCTACGTTGATTGGCAAGAGTCAAATTCACCAAATATGGGGTCGGACCCAGAATTGTTTTATGACTCTAACATTGTCTTCAAATCATTCAATCTTCCAATCTTTGATGATGATGTTGTTCCTCAACCCAGTGTGCAAATAATTCCTCCACCTCAACCACAACCACAACCACAATCACCCCCACAACCCGAACCTCAACCACAACCACCTAATGACCCTCCATCTCCATTTGACATCCTATCCACACCTCCACCACAACCAATTTCTCAATCACCTCCATCTTCCCCTTACCAACCATCCCAAACCTACTCCTTAACTCAATCAAACCCATTAACCCTTAACACCAATTTCAAAACCCTAAAAGACCACCCACATGATTACATCATTGGTTCCATAACTGATGCTGTGAGGACATGGAGTTAATCTGGTTTGATAAATGAATGTCTCTATGCATGTTACTTGTGTTATGTTGTACCTAAAAATGTCTCAGCAGCATTTTAGAATCCAAGTTGGGTCGAATCTATGCAAATGGAGCTTCAATAATTTAGGAAACTAAAGGTTTGGCACTGGTCGATCTTCCTCCAAATAAATTTCCCACTGGAACTAAATGGGTCTTTCAGAACAAACCAGATGATCGAGGAGTCATTATCAAGAACAAATCTAGGCTAGTTGTTCAGGGATTTGCTCAAGAGGAAGGTATCGATTACACTAAAATGTTCGCTCCAGTTGCTCGCATTAAAGCTATTAGAATCTTTCTTGCTCACATGGCTCACAAGAACTTTACGTGAAGTGTGCATGTCTATCAGCCTCCAGGTTTTGAGGTTCCGAATTTCCCAGATAAGGCGTACAAGCTTGATAAATCCTTATATGGATTACATCAAGCACCTTGTGCCTGGTATGAAACCTTGACACAATATCTGCTCAGCAAAAGTATTTCTCATGGCACCAAAGATATGACACTATTCAAGAAAGAAGTTGATGGTGAAATGCTGATCGTTCAGGTGTTCGTTGATGATATCATTTTTGGGTCAACCAATGAGAAACTGTGTCGAGAGTTTGAAGAAGTGATGAAGGATCGCTTTGAAATGAGTATGATGGGGGAGTTATGCTTTTTATTAGGATTACAGGTTGAAAAATGCCTTATGGCATTCTGATTCATCAAGAAAATTATGTTCTGGAGATTCTCAAGAAATTCAAGATGGTTGATGCGTCTCCGGAACATACTCCATTCACTGCTCAAACTTGCTTAACTATGAATGATAATGGGAAACCCGTCGATGCTCATCGTTATCGATCTATGATTAGGTCTCTCATGTATCTCACTACGAGTCGTTCGGATATAACTTTCTCCATGTGTTACTGCGTCCGTTATCAAGCAAATCTAAAGAAATCTCATGAAAAGGCTGTTAAACGTATCTTTCGATATCTCAAAGGGTCCTCCCGTTTAGGTCTTTGGTATCCTAAAGGAGGAAACTTCGATTTGCATGCCTATTCTGACAGTGATCACGGCGGTTGCAAGATGAACTGGAAATCAGTCACCGGTGTATGCCAGTATCTTGGGGATTGTCTTGTTTCATGGCAAAGCAAGAAGCAGAGAAGTATATCTTTATCTACAGGTGAAGCTAAATATGTTGCTGTCTCAAGCTGCTACTATTAAGTGCTTTGAATCCATTTTCAGATGATAGATTATGGCATCAATTCTCTTCATACACCACTCTTTTATGATAATGAAGCTACCATTGGAATTGCCAACAATACAATTCATCACACTCGAACCGAGTACATTGAAACAAGGGTTCATGCAATCCAAGATGCTCAGGAAAAGGGGTTTCTTGATATTATTCCAATTAACACAAAAAGTCAAAGAGCAGATCTTTTCACTAAAACATTTAACAAACCTCGTTTTTATGAATGATCTCTATGTTGGGTCTAATATCTTACTGAAAATCTCTTTTCCTAATAAAATTTCCTGCTTTAATAAATAAATCTTTTCTTTTACATTTGTGAAATAATTTTCAATATCCCATATTCCTTCTTATTCTATGTTATTTTCTATTTTTTTCACCTGAATATATTGAAAACTATATAAATTTCTATTCCCGTGTGGGTAAATAGAAATTTAGGGGAAGAATATACTTTTAAAGTGTTTTCCAATTTTGCTCTTCCGGGAATCCCCAGAAAAAGAAGTTAAAAGGAGGTTAACGGCTTTGTGTCGGGATATGCATGGTAGACTCAGCCTGAAAAAGAAGTAAACAATGATCGTGCAGCTAAACTAAAGATCAAGAACTCGGTGATAAGGATTATTCTCGTCACATTTTGGCTTGCACAGAGATAATAGTCTCGTCAAAACTTGGTTGAGAGTGCTTGATTCCTGTCTTAAGTCTTTTCTAAGTCTGTGTTGAGTCTAACATCTCTTAACCGTAATTATATATTATGTATAATGAAATGTGTGTTTATCTCCTCTGCTTTGCGTGAGCATTGACCAGGAGTGATGATCTTATATGCTATGCGAAAGCATTGACCTTAAAACCTCATCAACATGCTAAGATGATCTTCTCTGCTATGCGGAAGCATTGACCTAAGGCTCTCGTCTTCTGGATTAGATGTACATCTCCTTTGTTATACGTAAGTATAGACATGGATATATCATCTTAGAGTCTGTCTATTATCGTGTCTCGTCAAAAGATCATGCTATCATATGAATGCATCTGTTGCAATTATGAACTACTCAAGCAAAATCAATGATTATACTTAATAACCTTGATGATGAGATAAGTTCTTTGCTGGATGTCTATGCGAACCAAGCCAATTGAGATTCTCTAATTGAAACTAAAACATGATAAAATTAGTTGCAGGTCACTCGTTGAAAAGAATAACGCAGAGGTTTAAATGGACAAACATTTCAGCAATCTCGCCAAGACTTGATTCTCAGAATAACTTCAAGAAAAGAAAGCAAACTATATCCTTTTTCATTTTCTTATTATCTTATTTTTTATTTTATTTTAATTGTTCATATCATAATCGTTTAGGTTATTTGTTTGACTTTTAAGTTAAAATTGTAGGGTGAGAAAATTAATTTTAACAAGTGCTGGTATAAAAAAAGGGCGAAACTATGGGGGAAAATATAGTTTCGCCGAGCGAAACTATACTTTCACTAGCAGTCATGGTCAACTAAGAACAACTCAAATACACGACCAAAATTATAGTTTCTCCAGCAGCGAAACTAAGTGGTATATATTGCGCAGTTCCGGAATAAAGTATCATAAGTGCGAATTTATACGCAAACCTAGTTTCTCTCGGCTCTTTAAGCGAAATTCATGCATTGTGCTCATTTGATGAAATAAACATGTGATATATGATTAGGTGTGTAGGGCGACCTCAGTCTTAGCCTTAATCGGCTTAATTTCACAAATTTAATACACTGATTTTTGTTTCGCTGAAGTTAGAGAGTCGCAGTTTCGTGCAGCGAAACTGCGAGATCCTTCAGCGAAACTGAACGAAAGTTCACAGTTTCGAGCGAAACTGTAAAGTTGTGCTCTCCAAGTACAAGTGACAGTTTCGCTAGGAAACTATCAGCGAAACTATAGATTCGACCTGAAAGAATTCCTGACTTTAAATCTGAGCGAAACTAATAGCGAAATATAGTTTCACCTAGGTGAACTTACCAAATAAGTTATCAGCGAAACTAATTTACAACTAATGATCATATCTCAATGTCTAAGACTCAGTGAATCTATGCTTGCTTATCAGCGAATCTATGGTTTCTTGACCACGAAACTAACTGTTTCGTCGAGCGAAACTATTGTTACGTCACCTGTGAAACTAGCAAAAATTTTAGTTTTTATTATTATTTTTTACTTTCTTTCTTTCACTGTGCATATTCATTTCACCAAACTTTGTGTATTTCCTTTTTAGTTGACATGGCAAACTTAAAGATTGATGACAAGTTTAACATTGTGGCTCTACTTGATAATAGGAATCCAAAAGCCACGGGATTCAGAGACTGTATTAGATGGTTGAGGCAATCTCCAATTTTCTATGCCATTTCTCACATGCCTACCATCTACGATCTTCATGTGAGAGATTTCTAGAGATTAGCAGAGTACGACGTTGGATCAGTGCCAAACCGGATTGTAGCAAGGATTGAAGGGCAAGACATAGTCATCATAGCTGATATTATTGCCAGGGTACTTCGTCTCGAGGATGACTATGGCCCTGAGGTGGTGCTTTCTGATAGCCAAGTCCTAGAGGATTTCAAATGTGTTGTATATCAGAGGCCCATGTTTGGTTTTAAGAAGGAAATTTAAGAAATCTCTTCTGTCTAATGAATAGAGATATATAGCCCACATCTTTGTCATGTGTCTTGATCATAGAAAGCGAGGATCAGACGGGCTGAACATTCACTGGGCAAGGGCTATGATTATATTTTGCAGGAGTCAAAAGGCCAATATTGCAAAACTTATATTTGACTGCATGACTGAAAACATCATGGCATTGAAGAAGGGTAAGTGGTTGTTATACCCGAGATTCATTCAAATACTGATTGATGATTTAATCCCGAATGCGCCAAGACACGGAGAAATTAAAAGATTCGCCCAGATGAACACAAGGATTTTTGCTGATTGCTCTGCAATCAAATATGATTTCAGTGGGAAGATCACTTACCTATGGGAAAATATGTACCCACCTGAGTGGTGGAACTACATCAGAAGGGTGATTGAATCTACGAACAAAAACGTTAAGGAAAACAGGGTAAGATAAGAAGAATCTATAAAGAGGAGGAAACGGTATGCTAAAGAAAAGGAATATGATTTTGAATAGGAGGTTAATAAGGCGGCTGAAGAGGTGAGAGCCTAAAAATAGAAGAGGAGTAAGAGACGGGCTGAGGAGGAAAGTGAAACTGCTAATATTTCAGAAAGAAGAACAAAACACAGACAGTAGGCTTTCACAGAACAAGCTGGAAGGACTGATTCACGATCTAATTTTGATCAAAATGTGATCAGAAACATCAATGCATCTTTGGCAAATGAACTGAGCATGATAAAGACCAAGCTGGTAAATCATGAGATTCGGGAGAAGGAGAAGGATGTGGTGATTGAGGGATTGAGGAAATTAGTTGTAGACCAGAAACAATTGATCAAACTATTTTCAAAGAGCTGAATAAGTTAAAAGCAGCGCTCGGCCTGCCTAATCAAAGATCAGAAGAAGAGCCGAACGATCTGACTAACACCTCAAAGTATGAATACCTCAATGTTAGAGGTTCCTCATCAAAGGCAGGAGAGGGCCTAAGTAGAGCTGCAGATAACAGTCATGAGGTTGATACTAATAAAGCTAGTTCTGAAGACGTAGGTAAAAAGAATGTTGATGTAAATGAGACTATTGATGAGGTTTGTGAAGGTGCTGAGGGCAGTGGTGTAGAGAAAATGGTGGATGTCGGTGGAATGAGAATGTCGGAGGCAGAATTTGTTGGGTTTGTTAGAACACAAAATCAAAGTTTAACCATTTAAACTTTTCTGAAAAATGCAGCGGAATAATAGCTTTATAACCATCGTTATAAGTTGAAATTTTCAAGTTCTATTTGATGTTTTAAGATGTAAACAAACCCAAGAACAAAGGGGGTCTTATATATGTGAATAAGCAAGCTATGTAAGCACAAGTAACAACATAATATGACAACCATAGAGGGCTGCCAAACTACCTCGTCCAGCAGCTTAAAGTCGACAGAAAGGAGGATGTTAGATGCTCAAAATCGGCCAAAGGCTCCAAGGTAGGACCTCTCAAGTTTGTATACCCCAAGATTGTTTGCAAAACACCTTCTTGTTAGGAAGAATCACCACCAAAAGGCTCCAAAAACCCTCAAATGCTGCTGAAAGTGCCGTGAGTTTTTAGAGAGAGGAGAGAGTCTTTTGCAAGTTTGTATGTGTTGAGATTAATGAGAAATGAAAGCTTCAAGACTTGTTATGATGTGTTGTGTTCACAAGGCAAAAGATCCAATCAAATAAAAGGGGGGGGGGGGCGAAAATATAAATAAAAGTGGGATTGCCTCTTAAAATCAAACACACACTATGTTAAACTAGTCTTGTAACTAGTTATACAATTAACCATTTAATTGTATAAGTAGTATACTCTCATTATTATTTGGTGTTATCTATCTTATTTAAATAAAACTTCAAATAATATTATTGAACAAAATATCCTAATAAGTTGTTCCTTCTCATATGCAACTTATTTAGAAATCCCATTTTCTAAATTGATGTAAATATTTAATTGCACGAACATATCATTAATTAAATATTAATTGGTGTTTGCTAAGCTTGTTATTGGGTATAACCCGACTTGGATCATAACGTACTAACCGCATCAATATTCTACGTGTCTTG
>BJCO01667532.1:0-11919 GCA_018326465.1 Flaveria floridana | reverse complement strand
GTTTAAGGGCTGATTAGGGCCCTTAAACCCATCAACACATAGCCCATTAGGGTTAATTTGGTCTATAGCCCACTAATTTACATTTCTTTCTTAAATTAACCCTTAAAAGCCCATTATTATTAAATGGCTTGTTTCGGGAAATTTCGGGGCGTTACAATGTTTCTCACCAACATTATGTTGACAGTTTTAAGTATGCTTTTTCAGGAGAACAAAATGACTAACAGTGTTATGTTCTCATTCGATGTTTAAACGGTTGGGGCAAGGTGATTGGAAAGACATGTGTAAAAATATCTGTTAACATATTCGAGCCTAGTATAACGGTGGATGCACATATTCACTATTACTAAAGAAATATGAAGCAATTAAAGATCTTAAGATTAGGTTACATGTATTAGTCTCATGTTAGACAAATTTTGTAAAATCTATGTAACCTAAGGACAGACTAATATATTGTGTTATGTTTTATGTCTTTATTTTCTATTATATGTGTTTGTCTATAATTAATGTGTTTTGAGCCAAAGAGTCACATCCAAGCATTTCACGCTTCTTCCGGGATGTGACAGGTTGGTATCAGAGCCATTGGTTACAGAGAATTAGGTATTATTAGTAAGTACCTAGACTATAACCATAAGCTCGTATGTTACTTAATCATCAAAGTGATATTGTTTTCTTTATATGATTATATTCATGCTTACGGTAAAAATTAAACTTGAAACCTGTATGATTCATACATGAAATTTTTATGAATTCTATGTTACTTACCTGAGTTAAATTTATAATAATTTTGCAGCATGAGTTCTGATAAAACTAATAGTAGCAATAATGAAACTGACTATTTAGATCATAGAGAGCCAACACAGCACCTGAGATAGAACCATCAAATCAAATAGAAATCCCACAATCTAAGAACAAGATCTAAACTTCACCAAAGTTTTATGTATGACATGCACCAGTCACTATAGGATGTTATGCGATCCACACTCTTAGAAAGAGAGTACGACATGACAAAAAACCCTTGATAGATGAGATACAAGAAACAAGAGGTCTAAATCCAGAAAGATTTTCTCTAAATTCTGAAATGATAGAATCTGATAAATCTGAGACAGAAGAAGAAGAAAGTAGAAGACAAAAGTTGGAAGATTGGCAAGTAAAGGCAACTAACCAGATACTAAGGATGGTTAAGAGAATTCAACGGGAAGTACAGATAATCAAAACAGAGGTCAAGAAAGGAAGAAAGAAAGACAACAACATCCTCACAAAACTGTCGAAATGGGTTTGGGGAAATAAAAACCTAGAAAACTTAATGTATTCTATAAGAATAAGAAAATAAAGATATATGTTAAAGTTATCCTCTATTACGTTAAGAAATATTTGTTTACTATAAATCTACATGTATCTTTACTATTCCTTCTTAAATAATAATATAATTAAAATGTAGTGAAATATGCTGCAAAAAAGAACTACTTAACCAATAAGGAGAACCGCACGTGTTGGGAGGCCAAGAACCAGACTTGGAGAAGAAGCTCTGCCAGAAGCAACTACAACCACTAAAAATGAAAGGATTTCCCAGATAGTAAACCAACAATTGGAGGCTGCAATACCTACTTTAATAGCCCAATTACAACAAGACCTTAACTTTGGAGGTGTCCCACCTGAAATTGAGGAACAAGTAAATGCCAACACGGGAGAACACCCACAGGAGGAAGTTGCAGATCAACTCAAGGGAGGATGTTCTTATAAAACCTTCATGTCTTACAAGCCACGGGAATTCAACGGGAAAGGAGGATCAATACAAGCCTTACGCTGGATAGAAGAGATGGAATCCATACTAGAAATTAGCATCTGTGCTGATAACCATAAAACCTTGTTTGCTTCACATTCTCTGAAAGGTGAGGCACAATCTTGGTGGATAATGGAGGCACAAAATAAAGGAAGGCATGTGGTAAACAGGTACAGTTGTGAATATTTTAAGAATCTAGTAGTTGAAAAATATTGACCGTACAATGAAATAGAGAAAATAGAAACACAATTCTTGGCATTAGAAATGAAAGATGCGGCACACCGGGAATATACTGATAGGTATAACGAACCTAGATTAGTGCCACATCTAGTAACTCCAGAACCAAAAAGAATAGGCAGATACATCTAGGGTTTAGTACCATAGATAAGGGGAATAGTCAAATCAGCAATGCCAAAAACTTTTCAGGAAGCAGTAGCACTAGCAGGTAGTTTGACTAATTAAATGATCAGGAATGGTTCCCTGACCAATGCAAAAATGGAAAATAAGAGAAAATGGAATAGTCGCACTTCTGGATAACGACCAGGAGGAAATAAACAAAAGAGAATAACCAGACACCAAGTGAGAAATTTCTTAGGAGCTGCACAAGAAAGGAGACCTCAGACAGAAGGACAACCATGGTGTAATAATTGTAAGAGATACCATCACGGTAAATGCGTGATTACAATTTGTTATAATTGTAAGAAGAATGGACATATATCCCGAGACTGTAAGGGACCTGCAAACCCTAAACCAGTCTGCTATCAATGTGGGAATGAAAATCATCTTCGCAATGAATGTCCGGAGTTAAAGAAGAAAGTTCCCACAAACAACCCGCATGGTAGAGCTTTCGTATTGCAAGCTGAGGAAGCACGACAAGAACCAGAAGTAGTAACGGATACGTTTCCTATTAATAATCAACACGCAACTGTGTTATTTGATACGGGAGCTACACGTAGTTTTGTCTCACATGAAGTCTTTGCTTAACCTAACCTCAAAAAAGTTGAAAAATAAATTTACGATCGAATTAGCTGATGGAAAAATAATTGAGGCTAGTGAAGTTATTCCCAATTGCACTATGATTTTGGATGATCACTATTTTAATATTGATTTGATTCCTATTGAATTAAGAGGTTTTGATGTTGTTGTGGGTATGGATTGGTTTTGTAGAAATCAAGCTAAAATTGTTTATGGAAAAAGAATGATTAAAATCCCTGCAAATAAGAACAATACAATTCTTATCATATATGGTGAATAACCTAGGGGTATTGTAAAGATAATTTCAACTAAGAAAGCACATAAATATTTGAGAAAGAAATGTTTAGCATTTCTAGCTCACATAGTAGATACACACTTAGACATGAAAAACTTAGAAGATGTTCCTATTGTTAGAGAATATCCAGAGATTTTTTCCTGATGAATTACCAGGATTACCACCCCCTCGTCGGGTAGAATTCAAAATTGAGTTATTACTAGGAACTGTTGTTGATACACTATTCCTAGTTTATGTACTTCAATGTAAATGTCTTTCATTTCTTACACATATGTAATGCAAATGCTTAATGAAATATGATATGCATTTTGATGTTTAATTGTCTTTGTTTATATCATATATTTATTGTAATTGATATTACTCATATTTATGAACATTATATATAGGTTTGAGGTTGTTGTACATAGTTCTGGGTTAATAATGATTCAAAAATGTGTTCAAATTAGTCAGGTAGTTATTCATGCTAATGGACCATACTTATGGACCATACGCACGAATGAACCATACTTATGGACCAGTCACATGACTGAACCAGAAGACTGGATCAATCATATGACTGAGACATAAGATTGACTCAGTCGCACGACTGAACCTTCAGTCGTGCATATGAGTCAAACGCATGAGTCAGTCGCACGACTGAACCATGCTAATGGTTTAGTCGTACGAATGGATATTGATAACCTATAAATACCATATAATTTGTGGAAAAACATAACACTTCGAATACTATCATACCCTAACAGTCCAGAGCGTCCCAGTTCGTCCATCTAACTTCATAGTTCGTTCCTAATCGATTCCAACTCGTTCTTCACGTTTGTTCAAATCGTTAGATCGATCAGGTTGTCATTCTCACTGATTGGATCGCCAATCAATAGAATTCCGTGCTATTTGATCTGGTCTCACGCAGAATCAGTTAGTACTTCATACGAAATCGGTCCTAACAACTGCCCCTATAGCCAAATCTCCATATCATTTAGCTTCAATAGAAATTAAGGAACTAATGAGCCAACTTCAGGAATTATTAGATAAAGGGTTTATACGTCCTAGTGTATCTCCTTGGGGAGTACCGGTTTTATTTGTTAAGAAAAAGGATGGAACATTCAGAATGTGCATTGACTATCGAGAACTCAATAAGGTAACCATAAAGAATAGATATCCTCTCCCTAGGATTGATGATTTATTTGATCGGTTTCAAGAATCTAGTTATTTTTCCAAAATAGACTTAAGATCTGGATATCATCAGTTAAAAGTACAAGAGAAGGATATTCCTAAGACTGCATTCAAAACACGTTATGGACATTATGAATTCCTTGTAATGCCATTTGGATTAACAAATGCTCCTGCAGTATTCATGAAATTAATGAATAGAGTTTGTAAGCCATATTTAGATAAATTTATCAGTCTTTATAGATGACATTTTAATCTACTCTAAGAATAGGAAAGAACATGAGGAACACTTAAGATTAACTTTAGAATTACTTCAAAAAGAACAATTATATGCTAAATTTTCAAAATGTGAATTTTGGAAAAGGGAAGTACAATTTCTAGGGCATGTGGTTAACCAAAAAGGAATACAAGTTGGCCCAGCAAAGATTAAAGCAGTAAAGAAATAGGAAATTCCAAAGACACTAACCGAGGTACGACAATTCTTAGGTTTGGTAGGATATTATAGGAGATTTATATAAAATTTCTCAAAAATAGCTCAACCTTTGACAGAATTAACCCAGAAAGATAAGCAGTATGTGTGAGGAGAAAAACAAAACGAGGCATTTGAACTTTTAAAGAATAAGTTATATAGTGCTCCTATCCTAGCACTACCAATAGGAACAGACAATTTCGTAGTATATTGTGATGCATCACGCCAAGGTTTTGGATGTGTTTTAATGCAACGGGACAAGGTAATTGCATATGCATCTGGACAACTCAGAGGTAGTGAAAAGAACTATACTACACATGATTTAGACTTAGGAGCAATAGTCTTTGCACTAAAAATTTGGAGAAATTACCTGTATGGAACTAAGTGTATAATTTATAAGGATCATAAAAGTTTACAACATATGTTTGATCAAAAAATGTTGAATATGAGACAGAGGAGATGGGTAGAGTTATTAAGTGACTAGGATTGTGAAATCAAATATCACTCAGGAAAAGCAAACGTAGTGGCTGATACTTTAAGTAGAAATGAAAGAATTAAGCCATTACGAGTTCACGCTATGAGAATGGAGATACATTCAGATTTGTTAAGTCAAATCCAGGCAGCACAACAAAAAGATGACTTGAAAGGAATAATGGAACAAAGAAAGCAACTGGAAGCAAGTCAGGATGGAATCTTAAGATTTAAAGAAAGAATTTAGATCCCTAACAATAACACGTTAAGGGAAATTATTTTAAAGGAAGCACACAAATCAAGATACTCAGTACATCTAGGAAATAATAAAATGTATAAGGATTTGAAAACACAATGTTAGTGGCCTGGTATGAAGAAATCTATTACTGAATTTATGGAAAGATGTGATGTTTGTTCTACAGCTAAAGCTGAATATCAGAAACCTTTAGGATGTTTACAACAACCAGAAATCCTAGAGTGGAAATGGGACCAGATCACTATGGATTTTGTAACCAAGTTACATAGAACCTCAAGTGGATATGACATAAAAGAGGTTACAGTGGATAGATTAACTAAGTCAGCTCATTTCTTACCTATAAAGGAAGATTACAAAATAGAAAAGCTAGCAAGAATTTACATGAAAGAAATTGTGTCTAGACATGAAATACCTATATTAATCATCTCAGACAAAGACAGTATGTTTACTTCAAGTTTCTGGCAAACATTACAAAAGGCCTTAGGAACCCAGGTATGTTAAGAGCTTGGAAGATATGTTAAGAGCTTGTGCCATAGATTTTGGTGGTAACTGGGACACCCACTTACCATTAATTGAATTTTCATACAATAATAGTTATCACTCTAGTATTAGAATAGCTCCGTTTGAAGCTCTATACGGAAGGAAGTGTAGATCACCTTTATGTTGGAACAAGATAGGGGATAGACAACTCACAGGCCTAGAACTTATGCAGGAGACAACTGATAAGATTTGTGAAATTAAGAACAAATTAAAAGCAGCACGTGATAGACAAAAGAGTTATGTTGATAAAAGAAGGAAACCTTTAGAGTTTCAGGTAGGAGATAAGGTGTATCTAAAGTTATCACCATCTAAGGGAATTATTTGATTCGGGAAAAAAAATAAGTTAAACCCTAGATATGATGACCCTTTTGAGATTATAGAAAGAATTGGTCCTGTAGCTTATAATTAATATAATTTAAATAAGGGAAAATAAGAAAAATACTAACAGAAGAACCAAACTTGGTAAAAAATGTGGGAGAATTATATGATAATGAATATATGTTTTAGAATTTCTATAATAAATTTCATGATTTAATTCCTTGATATGACTGCGATTTATATTTTATTATATTCTGTAATGGGAAAAATCGGAAGAAATACATAAATTGTGAAATAAATAATAGGAAATTCACATAAATTATGAGGTTCTGAATTTAACAATATTTATAAATTTCGTAATTTTTAGAGGTATGTAACTATTTTTCTGGAATTTTCTAAATTTGTAAAAATAATATTAAATTATTTACTATGGATTATTAATCATGGAATTTATGGGATATAGTAGACCATAAACTAAACGTTCTGGAAAAGTTTAGAAATTTTATAATAGCAGTAGATATTTTTTCCAATTTATGTAATATTTGTATTAATTTTAGAAAAAAATATGAAATTAGTTAATAGTTGAAATTTTTATATGATTACTAATATTTTTAGGAGATTTTTCTGTTAAACTTTTGAAAATTTTAAGTAATCATAGTTACTGTTTTAAAATTTTAACTGAGGTGCTAAAAATTTTAAAGAAACCTATTTCTAACTTATAATTAATTTTATAGGTTTTCGCTGGAATTAAGGTGAGATTCATAGCGCTCTTTTATATTATAAGTTTTGGAGGGAAAAGCAGACTGTTTTTGTATTGGATGCAAATAAATAAGACTTTTGATATAAACTATCGTATTGCCTTAAGTTACGACTATTAATTCGAATGATGAACCGTCTAATAATATTGGTAGCGCTACTTAGGAAAATATTTCTTGCGCCAACAGGATGAGTGTTGTGATGCTATATTATCTTATTTTGTGATTTTTGTGACAGTTATGAATCACCTAGCATATAAGTAGTTTTGGTTGCAATCTTATTTATGTTACATTATTATGTTTTGTTTAGTTATTAAACCTATGTTTCTCACCAACATTATGTTGACAATTTTAAGTATGCTTTTTCAGGAGAACAAAATGACTAACAGTATTATGTTCTTATTCGATGTTTATAACGTTTGGGGCAAGGTGATTAGAAAGACATGTGTAAAAATAACTATTAACATACTCAAGCCCAGTATAATGGTGGATGCACATATTCACTATTACTAAAGAAATATGAAGTAAATAAAGATGTTAAGATTAGGTTACATGTACTAGTCTCATGTTAGACAAATTTTGTAAAACCTATGTAACCTAACGACGGACTAATATATATTGTGTTATGTTTTATGTCTTTATTTGCTATTATATGTGTTTGTCTATAATTAATGTGTTTTGAGCCAAAGAGTCACATTCAAGCATTTCACGCGTCCTTCGGGATGTGACACACAAGACTTTCAGATCTTCTATCAATGGTGCCAAGTAGACATCAATATTATTACCAGGATGTGTTGGCCCTGATATCAATAGAGTCAACATCATGAATTTTCTTGACATGCATAAATAAGAGGGTCGATTATATGTTATAAGGATAACCGGCCAACAACTATACATGGAACTTAATAAGTTGTGTGATACCATCAGCGGACAAAGATAACCTAAGTTTACAATTTTCTTTTCCAAAATCTTTCCACGTGTTGTCAATAAGCTTCCATGAGGGTGAATCATGAGGATGAGTTAGCTTACCATTACTGACTCGACCTTGCGCATGCCAAGTGAAGTCATGTGCAATTTCTTGTGATGAAAACATTCTTCTAAATCTAGAAATAGGAGGAAAATACCATAAAACTTTTGAAGGCACGCCCAACAAAGCATGAAAACTTGAATCAGATCAACCAAATTAGCTTTTCAAATATTGGAATTTCAATAATCCACGAAGTGCATTATACTTTGAACTGAAATAAAGTGGCTTATCAGATGCTTCAAGAAGCAATTTCAACAAATCAGGAACTTATCTACATGTGTAAAGGCATTATGCAGCATTTACTTTGTATAATCAAATTCGAAAGGTCAAGATATATTAGGGCAACTAGAATCAACCTTCAGAAGTTTTTCTCCATGAAAAGAACAGACCTTAAAATTTTCATTGAAACCGTAGGCAAACAGATGATAACGCACATTGGTAATTGAGTGGTGATACAAATTGATACAATTAACACAAGAGCATGGAATAACATATGAATCTGGATTATTACTTTGCGCAAACTCTAAAAAGTCCTCCACCCCTTTCTCATATGCATTTGATAATCTATCAGTCGAAATCCATGATTTATCCATGATCTTTGTTTCTAGTTTGTCACCATCATAGAAACTAGAATCAAGTTTAATAATAGGAGTTAAGTCTCCAAATATGCATCACAATTCATAAAATAAGTATCTAGGCTCAATATCCCTTAAAACAAAATAACTAACATAATGAAACAAACAACCATTAACTCAAGATGTCATTTAGTTTTCTACACAACCTAAATAAGACACACAACGTTCTTAAATCCAACTCAATTTGTGCATCTCTATATGAGGGTTAAAGTATCCATATTACAATAAGATGTCATTATTCATAAGTTTCTACACCACCTAAACAAGACACACAAAGTTCTACACAACCTAAACAAGATGTCATTAATTTCTACACAACCTAAACAAGATGTCATTAGTTTCTACACAACCTAAACAAGACACATAAAGTTTTACACAACCTAAACAAGATGAATAAAACTTCAAAAATCTAAAAAAATAAACACAAAACTAAATCCTCAAAAATTACTACACTAAAATATAACCAGATCCAAAAAGTTCTACTTAAAACCCTAAATTGCAACACATCCACAATCAACCATATTTTAGCATTCAAAACAAATAAAACCACAATGTAGCACCTGCGATGGCCCAGTAGGCAGAGAAAGATAGAAAGGTAGTGGCGCTTGGGCCTGCAGTGGCGCGATGGGTAGCGCGGTGGTTGGCGTGATTGGGCATGCGGTGGTCGATTGGGCCTGCGGCGGTCGATTGGGCACGCGGTGGTGGTCGATGGGTGGCCAGAGTATCTTTAGTCGATGAAGGGGCGATTGGGTAGTCGATTGGGAGGTTGGGCGGTATCTTTGGTCAATTGGGCGGTATCTTTGGGCGCTAAGAAATTGGGGGTAATACTGAAATAAGAGAAGGGGGATATAAATTGTATTAGGCGCTGAGAAATTTTAAAAGATGACGAACCAAGATGACACGCAAAAATACGTGTCATCCTTTCTAAAAATATTTTAAAATACGACATATGTTTTATGATACGCGTAAATGCGCGTCATTTTTTTTCGCACGTCATCTTTTGCGCGTCATGTATTAAAAGTTTTCAGGTAGTGAAAATTGATTTTGTGATTTGTCAAAATTCAACCAATGCACAATGGAAGTATGTAACTCTTTAATTATCAATCCAATCGACATTAATTTTGATTACCCACAAAATTGAAATTAATAACAAATATTCGTGATACCCAAAACAGTGGTTTAATTAATCCTTTTTAAAATATATGAAGCGAAAATTATACTAAATTCATCAAACCTTAATTTAATAAATAACTTGAAATTAAAATCAAATCCCCAGTATGTTTTTTAAATCGATTACTCTTTTAGATTAAACCATTATGCGTTTACGATCACTTTAATCAGATAAGATCAAGAAATAGAAACAAGAATCTAAATGTTAGTAATGTTTTTCTATTTTTTTTTTGTCAGCTTTAATCTTCATTATCTTGTATCTTGATCCATTTTTTTTAAATTGTGATCAACACGCTAATTCCACCTTCGTGCATACACTCAAACCCACATATAGCAGCTTTGGAGCCAACCTTTAAGCTCGTTGATTAGTTGGTTTGGCTCCAAGGGGGTGACTTTAATTACAAAAATAGTCGAGTTTCCCCATTAGGATTATGGTTTCATACTTTTTACATTAGTAGATTGTAACATATTATCAATTCTAATAAATTCTCTCTTTTACCTTTTACATGGCCGCACACTTTCTAACTCGCACTAAATCAGTTTGGAGGTTTGATTACTCATTTCCTTTCAAATATTATTAACCTCGTTATGAAAGTTGAAACGGGGTTAAATGTGGTCAGAAAACAAAAACCAGCACTGCTAAAGCCAGCTTATTATTATTAAAAGTCAGAAGTTTTAGAATTCAACCTATACACTATCAGCTTCCATTGAATTCAAATAGTTCTCAAGTATATGCAAGTGTTCTGAATTCAACCTATACACTATCAGCTTCCATTGACATTATAAGACATCTTAATTGCCTTAACTCTTGTTTTATTTCCTTCATTGTAGGCCTTGACTTCCCTTCAAGCTCCAGGCAGCTAATTGCTATTTTCGCAACACATTTCACGACCTCAGTATACTCATCTTTTTTCAGTTGATCATCAACAACTTGAACCAGTGCATTTTGTTCCAGTAGTGAAACAAGGTATGCTGCTGCACCAGCATAGACTGTTAGCGATATCTCTAATGAATGAATATCTGCTCCCATAAGTAACTCTATGAGAACAACTCCAAAACTATAAACATCAATTTTCTCGGTTAATTTGCTGGTTCGAAAGTATTCAGGGTCCACATATCCTATGGTTCCTTTAACAAGAGTTGATCGATGCGTTTCACCGGGAGGAACAAATGTTGAAATCCCAAAATCAGAAACTTTTGCTCTGAAATCATCATTCAACAATATGTTTGACGGCTTCACGTCTCTATGGATAATTTGTAATGTTGAATGCATGTAGGAAAGCGCTTCAGCAGAATCTTCAGATATCTTTAGCCGTTGCGCTAAGGTCAACATCGGATTTGTATGTATGTGGTGGCATAACGTGTTATTGGTTACGTATTCATACACAAGTAAGGGAACATGAGTTTCTAGGCAACATCCTAGGAGTTTTACGATATTCGGATGGTTGATTTTTGATAGAATGATTACCTCATTCACAAACTGCTTGACTTGGCTTTGGTCAAGTAGTTTAGACTTCTTGATGGCTACAACTGTATTGTCTGTTAAGATTCCTTTGTAAACGGTACCATAACCACCTTGTCCTATAACATTGGCCCTGTTGAAGTTGTCTGTTGCTTTCTTTAGCTCTTCTTCTGTGAAAATATTCGCTTTGTTGGCAGTATCATTACATGTTGATAACATTTCCTGTAACATGATGCCACCATTTTGCTTGAAGAAGTCCTTTCTTACCTTGGTTTTTCTCCTACGCTCGACACCCCAGTACAGCAAAACCAATGTCAAAGCTGCACCTGCAACACCTTCACTGATACCTGCGTCAAAGTTTTCGATATTAATCTTTTACTAGACGTCAAATGGATCTAGATAATTACCCCAGACTTCCAGTCGTTAGTATCATTACCTTTAATGACCGATCCACTTTCTGATCCATTGGGTGTGCACTGTCCACCTCTTCTTGCATCAATGCGCTGTCCCTTTGAGCAATCACAAGTATAATTTCCATGTGTATTCCTACAGTGTTGTCCTGGCAAGCAGTCATTGAGTTTTGGAGACTCACACTCGTC
>BJCO01667323.1:0-16013 GCA_018326465.1 Flaveria floridana | reverse complement strand
TATTTAACATTTGTATTCTTTATTGTTACTTATAATTTAATTAAAAATCATAAATTAGTTTAATAAATCAATTCCATGACAAAAAAAATCTGAAATACAAAAAATAAAAACAATAAACTTGTTTGAAAGTAATGTAAATATCGCATATATTTTTTGGATTAAAAAAATCGGAACCTAAAGTTTATTGGTTTTTTGAATTAAAAGAGTTAATTGAAAAACTAAATTTTATTTTCAAAAAAGTCTCAAAATTTTTTTTGAAAAAACGTGTTTTAAATAAATTTTGTTTTTGAATAAGCTAACAAAACCTCAAAAGAATCGTTTTCTTAAGAATTAAGAATGATTTTTTAAATAAAAAATTGATTAAAACTTTCTAAATAAAGTTTTTTTAGAAATATAAAATAAACAAAAGGTTTCTGAAAGAAATATTCAAAAAGAAACGTTTTTTAATTAAACAATACCTTATTGTTTTTTTATATATATTTGAAAAGTTTATTTTATTATAACTAATTAATTTAAAGTATTTTGAGAATTAATGGCTAAAATGATAACTTTATTTGGTCAAATGACTATTTAAGTAATTTCCCCTTCTTTTAAACTTTGGTTGGGCTCCACTTGATATGTGCTGGCGATGCCAAAAAAAGATCTGTTCGTTGTTATGACACAGTAAACACAATCTTTACAAGCACAACGAATTGTCGCTTCCAGCTCTTTTATACTATTTATATATTTTTGGCTGTTTCGTTAATTAAAAATTGCTATGATGATAAGAACGTGATAGTTAGACAATATATGTTCATCTAAGGCACTGTTTCGTAATTTCTGAATGATTAAGTGCTGAACCAATAAGAGGTTTGAACCATAACGCTGAACCATTAAGAGGTCTAAATCATTAATAGTTAATATATCGTTTAACTATTTAAAAGCAAATGTCTGACAAATTCAGATAAAAAGGTCTTAACCATTCAGCATTATACCTCTTAACCATTCATCATTAGTATAATGTTTAAAATTCAGAGGCATATGTTTGAACCATTCAGACATTTGCTTGTGAAACAAATATTTTGGATCATTAAGTGCTGAACCATTCATACATCTGAACCATTAAGAGTCTGATTTATATGTTGTCAAACAACCCATAAGCCTCGGTTTATCCCATCCGAACACTAATTGATATAATCAATGACTTTTAACAAGAATATTTGGTGTTTTTATGCCCAAAACATGTGTCAACAAATAGAACAGACACATACGGATAGACAAATAATAATAACTTACCAAATTTGAAGTTGATTAATTATAATAATAAATTCGAATAAAATATATCATCTTGACCAACTTAATAATTCGATTCGATCAACCCGTGCTTACAATATAGTTTTCTCACCATCTAATTGATGCGTGTATCGAGTGCCAGCAACCTACAATCATACAAAATATAGACAACGTACAGTTTGAAATTCTGAATTGAACCACTGGGCCTGGCCGGGTTGAATGGGTCATGCTTGATTAAACGGAATTTTGTTTTAAAGAAAGCTTCAAATGAAAGTGGGTGAAACTTGTCGAATGTTGTCTTGAAAACATAAATCGTACGTTTTATTCCGGAAAACCAATCATGCTATACTCCAGGGAGTCCAAGCAGAAAGTTATAATTCATTGGTAATGTGTAATCTGCTCGTTACAACACCTGGTTTTGAAAAAAAAAACCCAACAAACAAACAAACAAATACCAATATAATTAATATAACTAGCTAGGTTTCAAGAAAAACCCGACACTGTTACTTTTAATATACTTTACTTGGTAAAAGAAAGAATTTTGTCTCATATTTTTCTATAACTATTTTTAAAACATTTTTATTTACTTAAATAATAAGTTCTTGTTTAAAAACATTTTCTCTACTCAAACTAACAATTGATTATTGATAACGAAATGTGTTTGAAATAATCATCCCTTATTTACAAATTACAATATTAGTCAAGGAATTGGATAAACTAATTCAACTATTAAGACTCTTTCAAAAAGTTAACATCATCATCTAAACACATACATATGTCTGTTATCTTTCTGAATTTTGAATACTTTTACCAAATTACACAACAAAATAAAAAGACAAAAGGAAGCATAAATATTGTAAATCTACATGGAGATGAAGTGAAGAACCTCCCTCTCGTTCCATATACATATGCATATACATATATATATATATATACACACACATCATAGGGTGCCACACATATACGGTATATCTTTCATCTCTCGCAACAATAAGAAAATTTTGCTTAATTTAAATTGTTGCCCTAATAGTCACCAACTTTTCTCTCATTCAATATAAATTTTGGAACAAGTTAGAATGTTAAACCAATATGTTCCGCAAATTGAGTTTAATACAGTGACATATATAGTGACTGATAAGAACTACTCATGAGCCGTTCGTGTTGGTAGGACAAATAAATCTCATCGAGTACAATGAAACCTCGAGAGTTTTCGACAGACCTTAATTAGGTGATTAGAATGATACCACAAACATGATCAAAGATGATTAGTCCATACGAAGACTATTATTTTAAAACCTTAATTAGTACGTAAACCTATATTAGTCGTAAATTAGCTTTTTAAAAAAGAAAAAGTAGGGTTTAGTACTTTAGTCTCACAATCATTTTCTTCCACCGGATTGGTAAAAGAAATGAGGTTTCTTTAAGCATGAGGTTTGACTAAGGTGGTGGTCAAGCTAGTATGTATGCCTTGCATGTTATTCAATTTCATTGTGCGCCCTGTTGATTGTTTGATATTCTGAATATTCTTTCGTTTGAAATTTGGAGAACATCATTTGAGTAATTTTGACTCAAATAAGGCATTATCTGGACTCCGACGTTGGCATGCACCAACAGATATTTAAAAATGGAAACTTGAGCGAAGAAGGCTTATTTTGAACAATAAGAAACAAAGGATTAACAGGGTTTGAACCTCGCGTGAATCGAACACGCAACCTTCAGATCTTGAGTCAGACGCGCTACCATTGCGTCACAGATCCTCACGGTGCCTATTATCTATATTACTGCATAAAGCATAACTAGGGATGATAATAGGTCAGGTTTGGGACGGGTATGGGTAATCCCAAACCCATAACCGATTATAATAGTACGTCCCATACCCGGCCCAAAACCCGTTGGGACACTAAGCATAACCCTGGGACACTAATGTCATTTTACAAAAAAAGTTAAAAGACACCTAATATAATTTCTTAAGCAATAGGTAAAAGTGTTTTATGCAATCATTTTTATTTTGTCCCTTATAACTTATTCTAATTAATACATTGATTAATGCATATAATTATTACATACTGATTAATGCATATTATTATTAGCTGAAATCTTAAAACATATTAAGTTTTTTTTGGTTTATGTGTAGATAATATAAAATTTTATGCAAGTGTTAATATGTGTAAGGTTATTATGTAATTAATTGTAAGAGATAATATGTAAATAAGGTTATAAATATTATTTTACCCTTAAAAATGATTGTATATTATGCATTGAATAAAGTAATTGTTTTTAATTTTATGGTATTTTAAAATGCCCCTCTCATATTTTTTTATTATAGTATTGATAAACAATTTTGGTTCACTTTCTTCTAATATATAGTTCAATTGTATTCTTCGTTTTCTTATCCTCGTCTAGCATTCATGTACGTTATATATATGATATGATGTAACGGCACATTAATTAACTTGGTAGCATTCATGTTACACCTTCACATTCCATAACATAATTTCACTTTAAAACAAAATGTTTCACTGTCCCCGGTAGGTGTATTCTTAACAAGAAAGCCTACTGAATACGATATGAAAAGTTTATGACCGACGACTTGCAGATACAAAGTCTTTTATTACAAACAAGCTAGAAACTCCATTAACATAAAATGGATGGAAATGCTTCATGAGATTTTGATCGATCTTATCATATAGAAGCAAAATCAAGGGACTTCTTTCCATCGTGAGATTTTGCAAAGAAGTTGCTCATGTACTCTTGAAATATGACTTCTCTATATCGAGCCACCCCGTCACGTGCCACCAGCTCAGGCAATGGTCCAATTTTCACCGCAGGCAATGGGGCATTGAATATAGGAATAGACACCCTTGACTCGGTGCTCGTGGTTCGCACTCTGTGTTCCGCACTTTTGTACCTCCCATTGCTTAAAATCTAATATATATAAAAAAACACCAAAACATAATTAACCACCAAAGTTAATTTAGACAGATTTTAGTAATTTGACATACTAGCTTAATTTATAACTTTAACTGTAAGGGGCCGGGGATTCAGTATTCTAATAATTCAACGAACCTGTAGTGAATCACCAATGTTGATGACTAAAGCACCATGGATGGGTGGAATCTCAATCCACTCTTCATTTTCCTGTGACACATGTATCTTGTCTTTTTTCACGTATAATCCACCAATGCCATCTTGTAGGAGGACCGTTAGTGTGCCCATATCTGAGTGACGACCCACGCCAACGGTTAGCTCAGGGTTTGGACAAGTTGGATAGAAGTTCATGTTCACCATCCTTAAACCTGTAAGTTCATTGAGTCTTGAGTCGTCTACTTTTACTCCAAGGTTGGCGATGAGTGCGTGTAATAGCTTTTTAACCATCGCGTTTGATGTCTTTATGTATTGGAGCGCCACTTCCCTACGGCCGGAAAGATATAAAGTATATATATATATATATCATGTATTATAACAAAATTAAACAGACGAGATGATGAAAACATATATATATATATATAATTAATTACTAGTTTTGGAATATTCTTACTTGCATTCATTGGGCCAAAACTCATAAGCATCAGCATCATTTGTGTATATCATGCTAACATAGTCTTTCCACTCCAAAGCCTTTTCTTTCTCAGGAACAAAGCTAGTCCCATACTTGACCATGGGACTAGGGCTAAGCCCCTTAAGATACGCAGCCTTCTTTTCAGACGGTTGAGCGAAAAACTTGTGGGCTGCAACTTTGAGCGACTCAAGGAGCTCCAATGGCACACCATGGTTCACCACTTGGAAAAACCCGAGGGTTTCAGCAGCATGAGCAATGGCCTTGGCCGCTTGCTCATGATTGGGACCATCAAGCTCAGACAGATCAATGGTCAAGTTTCCAAGTGACTCGGCGACCTTGTTGATTCGATGGTGGGGTGGCTGGATGTATCGAGCTGGTACCTCAGTTAGACCCGAGTCTACCAGCCCTTTGACACCGTTACCATCTTTCACCACAAATCTCAACAGTGAGCTCTCATCGTTGAAGTAATTTGGAGCCATTTTAATTACAACTGATCGAATTTTTAATCATCTCCTACATATCTCCAACATGCCAATAAATAGTCTATGGAGTTGTGAATTATTTAAATTTCTCCCCTTAATTATTTACAAATCATGTTGTTTACAATATTTATTTAATTAAGGCATGGTCCTGGCCTCTTAATTAGTTGAGATCGAATAACATTTTTCATGAATAGAAACGTAATTCATTAATTAATTCAATTAACATCTAGGTTAATTAGCAAAATATGTCATCATTTATTTTGTGCCCCGTCTTACCCGGGGGATATCCCGGGGTACCAATGGGCTACACCGTAAGTTCACGACTAGATCGACCTAGCTATAAACGAACCACACGTATAGAGAAATCTTCGTGTATGTTCGTTTACGCTTGTTTGTGTTAGTTATTAAATATTTGTATTTTTGTAATTTTAATTTTTAGGTTAATAAGACTAATCTTTATTTTTTGTAATTTTAATTTTTAACCAGCATAACATTTATACATTTTAATTCTTTATATTCGTAAACATTTGATAACATATTTGTTCATTTGTATTTGTTTATGTTAGTTTAATTATGTTTGTTCATTATCATATATATGGTTATTATGTCAACTGCTTATCTTTATATTAATTTATGATGATTATGTCATACTTTATGACTAAGAATTTAAGTTTTATTTTTTAAATAGTGTTTGTTGGTTTTTTTGAACCATTCGGTTGTGATCATGAACAAGTTTAATTTCTTAATGAACCACCATAATGAACCACCATGAACATTATTTACATTCAGTATGTGTTCATGAACACGTTCAATTCTACATGAATGAACATGACTAAGACTTCGTTCGGCCGTCTCGGTTCGTTACATCTCTATTCACGACGGAACTTGAATTCTCATTCCTTAAAAGGGACGTATCTTCAACACATTTGTGCCATTGGGATAAATGAATGCCTTTTTTATTTATCTTCAACTCGATAGACATATTATTGTGTGAAAGAGAGAGGACCAGTTCAAAACACTATATATTGTGGTACTTGTAAAACTGGATATCATGTATACGAGTACTGAAAGAAATGAGAAAAAATGCAATAATACCACAAGACCATTCCTGTAATTTGCTGTTAAATGTTGCCACGGGTTGGTGTAAGAAGTCAACCACGAAGCCAACAACCATTATGCATGTCAAATTCCCTCAACAACTTTGTGGCATGAATCTGAACACTAGGTACTGCCTTCTAAAGTCAACAACAGTCACTTACTTATGCTAGCTTTAATTGTGCTTACTTACGTTGCACATTTCTGGTTTTCAGTCTATTTGAATTACGATGACACTTGATTCCGACTTCCCTATTTACACCCTTCAAAGCCGACACAAAATGGTGATCTTTGACTACTTTTGTCACCGATTACCTAACATAATTCAGCATCTTCAAAGAGATAAAACAAGCAAGTCCTTATTTAGGAGTTACAGGTTTAAGTCATTCATCATATTAGCATGCACCCGAATCACAAAACATCTTTAATCAATTAACATGAGTAGCAAATAACAGGTGATATATTGACGTACACTGAGTTTTTAATAAAAATAATTTGTTTAAGAACACTAATGATGAATATAATTGATCAATATAACTATTAAAAGTTTTCAAAAGTTAAAGAGTCAAGTATTGAATCGGTGAAAACTGATTTTGAAAAAAACAACGATTTCTAATCAAATTAACAACTCTAATCAACATACCAAATTGTTCTCGACTTTATTGAATTATATCAAAATCAAACACCTTATATAGATATCAAAGTAAGCATCCTAAACAAAATGAAAAATTGCAGATGAAGACATGATGTTGCCTCATGAACTAAAGTAAAGACTGGGTTTTGATTCACCATGTTTTTAAGGCTGACTTCCGTCTATTCTTTTGAGCCAAAAATTAACAATTTTATTAGGAAAATCGAGGTTCAACAACATCTCTAGAGGATTGGTGACCCTCCAAAGTTGTACATTGACCCGTCCATGTCTACGTTCCTCCACACTTTAGTGGTTTTATCCCATGAATTACATTAAATACTAGATACAACATTATACAAACATCTAACCCATACCAAAAAAGAATCATAAGCTCCATCTTCGTCATCGTTTTCCTGCAAAAACACTATCAATATTAAGCAACACAACAAGTTTTGGTCCAAATAGAGGTTAGTTCACGAACGTACCTTCAAGAAACGGAACACTACATTGAGGTCACAAAACGTATAAACAGGACATGATACCAAGAATGAGTCCCCAGAAAAGGTTACAAGGCCTAGTTCCAATCAATCTTGATGGATCCACCCTGCTGGTTGCATTGGTCGAGTTCACCACTGTGTCTGTTCTATTGCTTATTATCTTACTGCACCACATTGAAAAATCACCACAGTGAATCTTTGGGTTGCAATCTCACAAAAAGGTTAGCTCACACCCTTGAACATGCTCTCAAGTCATAAAATCATAGAAAGACTTCACTTTCAACTCTAACACAGCCAGAGAATCTAGGTGTATGTAGATTGTTTCCTTTTGTGGATTTTATTTAAAGAAACTACTCTAGTTTTGCTCTAGAAAAACTAGAGACGTCAATTTCAAAGCATTTACATTTTATCTCAAATGGTTTATATGGCACTTTTCAAAAACTAAGTTTAAAACAGTTGAACATGTCAGAGTCACCCAAGGTATATGAAAATGATTATAACCTCTTCAATCGCTTTACTACAGACAACAAGATTGTTATTTCATAGCATACTTTCACAATCATATTTTAAAAGCGCCTTGACAGAACCCAACCTGCCAATTTTGATCCTTACTAGAAGATATTTGTTATGACCTATGACCCTAACCTGTATTTCTCACGCTTATAGGTTCGAGTCTTGAAACAAAGAGTAGCAAGATTACACCTTCATTGCAAGAAAGATAATGCATTTGATTTATAGAAACAGTTTTTTTGCAAAATGCAAAAGATCATTTGAGTGATTTATTGGGAAATGCGAAATTGGACAAATGAAGGTACAAAAGATGACAGGAAATGTAGCTAACCTTCCTGGAAATACACAGAGCCCGTGACCTGCAGTGGGTACACAAAGCAGAGCAAAAAACCAATTTACTACATAATACATAATATAATATAAAGTACGCAGTGAACACATACAAAAATTATGGGGCCCTACAAGGTATCTACTTCAATACCCATCATTTAAAAAAAATGGAATTCACCCAAAATAAGTAAACTTTATAAAGCATAGAAGATTTTTGCAGAGTACAAGCTTTAATTCAAGACCCGTACAAGCAATGATGATTTAAGGGGCTGTAACGTATCTCCTAGTAAAATTTCAACTCGTGTTTGCAATGTAGTTCTTTATAAGAGAGAAAATTTCACAAGGGTAAAGCAATCATGGCGTACAGCTTTCATTGCAGGATTTATTTGGATCGAACCATTATTGGCTAAATTTTGTGCGTTCAGCTGTAATCAACTCCATCAGTCAGAGAAAGAGACGTGTGTGTGTGTGTGTGTGTGTGTGTGTGTGTGTGTGTGTGTGTGTGTTTTGTTGTCCAAGTGGACGACACTGCCTACACATACTCATAAGTGTTTTTTCTACAGTGTGAAACAGTACAAGCATCCAATGAATCAAAGCAAAGTTTTAACTTTGTAAAGCCTTTCAAGATTGTCCCAGATCTTAAACCGTTCAAAGTTCATCAGCATAACAGTAGTTAATAAGATTCAAACTAAAGCTGTTATGGTTAATGACAATAGAATTTGTAAGCCAAATGAGATCATTATGAAGCATGAACAAATCATAGCTATACCAAACTTGTATCTTTCTATGTTTATACAATTCTACAATCATCCGAATGATGTACATTGTGCAATGAAGAAAGTACTTACTTGGATCAGTAGTGGTGATGATGGCCACGCCTTTGAAATCACAAGACCCTGCAGCCCTTCCTTGTTTCTCATAGTAGCTATCAAATGCATAAGACGCATGATTCTTTACGTTATTAGGCGAGTAACAGCTTTCCCCTGGTTGAATCTCTGAGCAATTTGCTCTTCCAGGCCCACAAGCCCAATCCAAAGCTGTTTGCAATGTTTTACCATCAACACCATCCATTGCAACACAAAAAGTTTGATTTGTAGTATCATTAGCCAAAAATTCACCACTCCCCGATACATGAAGCAAGTAAACGGGAGTTGAATTCGCATAAAACAAGCCCCAATTCGCCTCGGAAACTGGTGAGGACCTCAAATCTTCATTGAACAATTCATATATGTAAGCACTGGAAGTGACCTCAGGATGAAATGGGGTCCCACTTCTATCCAAAATATGCTTAATCAAATTAGAATTATATGTATTGGCATTATCAATTGTGGCATATGGCTCTTTTGAATCACCTTTTGAAGGCCAGCCGGTTTCAGTAACAAGAACCAAAACATCAGAAACATTCAGATTCTTCATTGAAGAATAAGCAGAATCAATCATGGCATCAAGAACATTCGTGTAATGCAACAAGGTATTAGGATCCACCATTTCTTTGGAGGGTGTTAATGGCTTAAACAATGAATTATCAAGAGGGACAACCCCTTTGTTCTGCATAAAGACATAGTACGGGTACATATTCATCATTAGTGGTGAATTAGTCCTTGAAAGAAACCGAAGCAGTTGCAGTATAACAGGCGAAAGGGTTTCATTGAAATAAGCTTGAGAAGGTGGGAACGGATCAAGTATAATATTTGAAGCATGTGGAGTTGAAATCTTGATCTGGGTGTGTAAATTTGAAGCCACTAATGCGCTGTAAAGTGATTCAATGGCTGGCATTAACATGGAAGCCAATGAAGGGACGGTTGTTAAGACCTCATCGCCTACAGCGAGGGCGGAGATGAGGGTATCGGGATAAAATGCTACCACATTCCGGTTGATCCAGTTGGCTGCGGTTGTGTTGGATGACCCGATACCGAGAATTTGATTGTTGGGTACCGAGATGATGACCCGAATCTTGGATTTTGATAGGGCTTTGAGGATATCCGGGTCGGCATCATAAAGACGGATATGGGTCACCTTTTGCTGTTTGAGGAATGAAACTAATTGTGCAGGGGGAAGGAAGTTGGATATATCTGTACCTATGTTAACTCCCACATAAGGTTCGTCTTTTTCTTGCTGTGCCCTAACCTCTGCAAAGTAAATAAGAAAACAGATTGACAGACAGACATAAAATGGGGGAGCTTAATTTCATAATTATTATTACATGAAGGGAAGAAAAAAGCAGTTGGTTTTGAAAATTGAAATGGACGGGGGGGTTTGTAAGTTGGGTAGGTTTTTGTTGGCAAAAGAAAGTGTGTTTTTTTATAGTAAAGTTAACGATGTTTGATGTTTGAAGGGATTGGGTGATGAAGAAAAATGGAGGTGTGTACCTGGTGATGCAGCAGCGAAGGCGAGGAAGAGAAGAAGGAGACTAAGAACCGCCATTAAAGACAAGTCTGAGCTTCTCTGCAAGTTTCATGTTCTACCTGAAGAACAACCCCTCACCTTCAGAGTGCGGACTGACTATTAGCAAGCAAGAAATCTTGTGAGAAATAAATAACTTCTTCTGGTAGTTTTGACTAGTGAGATCCCTCCTAGAGCATTTGGACATTAGATTTTGTATCAAAGTAAATGACTAGGATACCCTCAGATCAGATCAATGGTATTTGCATTTGGGCCATGTTTGGCTCTCCATCTCAGAAGTCCTTTTTAACTTTTGGAGTGGTGAAATGACAAAAATACCCCTCCAAATAAGTCAATAAGCTAGAAATTGTAACTTATTAACTTATTTGGAGGGGCATTTTTGTCATTTCACCCCTCCAAAAGTTAAAAAGGACTTCTGAGATGGAGAGCCAAACATGGCCTTGGTATTGGTGCCTTCACTTTTAACTTTTAAGCTTTGGCCCTTTGCACTTTCCTACTCCCTTTTTCTTAAACAACCAGATGATGGATTAAAATACAAATGTTAAAAGAACACGATATCTCGTACATCGTGACATAATAGTTTAAACACAACGATTTTAAACAAAAGACATAGAAGTCATATAATGACATTAACGTGGTTAATAACAAGTTGCAAGATGTATACAAACCTCGTTATGTTGAGGCCTAATATATATCACTATGTAACTTAGGAGAAAAAACTCAAAGAAAACTAAACAGATAAAAAAGATGATTAAAAATATAAAAAATAGAAAGGTCAAGTAAATGTGAAAAAAAGAACGTCAAATAACAAATGGTTTTAGGCAGTGGGAATCAAACCCACAACCTACGCCACAACCACGCCACAACCACACTACGGCTTAACCATCCCGTCTACCCAAGCAGTTTGTTTATAAGCCGAAGTAAAGCTACATATGCGCATATGGTTTACAGAAAATAAAAAAGAAAAGAAAAGAAAAGGACGCTTTAATGGGCCAATTAAATGCTAACAAGGGTTGAGTACACGCACGATGCAGCTTGACTGCACGTAAAAATGTGTTTGCAAATCTCGTTAAACGTGGTGCGACATTGACAATGGCACGTTGCGGACCGTCTAAAAACTTTGTTACGCATGTTGCCACGATGACAAAATGTATAAAGTTGGTGCGTTTTGTTTTTAGAGACTAGTATTTTCGAAAACGTTCTTTTTAAAAAAAATTATAATATATATATAGAAAAGCAATAAAGAAAAAGTAAATAAATTTAAAAAAAAACATAAGAAAAGCAAAAGAAGAAAAACGTGGCTTTTGGAAAAAAAATTAGAAAACTAAAAAAGTATAAGAAAGTATTTTAGATTAAAAAACATAAGAAAATTAGAAAAGGAAAACTAAAAATGAAGTTGCCAAGCGTGGGAACAAACGAAAAGAAAATAAATCAATTACGTAGACAAGTAGAAAAAGGATAATTTTTATTCTCTTCCGCGATGATTGTTGATGTATCTCAATTATCACAATACATTAACCTTGATTTTATTTTAAGAGATTAATAACAAATTAAAATTACGTGTATGTTAAAAATATTTCAATATTTTACATTGTCTTAAAAAATAAAAGAACTAAATACACTCAGAAAATAAAATCATCGGTAGGGCACCTTAGTTTATTGCTTCTAATATGCTTGACTACTTTAGGTAGTAATAATAATTTTTTGTATAATAAACGGTAAAAGGTTAATTACATATTTCTAAAATCAAGACAAGGGATTTAAAAAATATATAAAAACACCTCATACCATTCAAAATAAATATTATTATTAATATTATTTGTTATGGTTATCAATAATTATATAGATAAACTTTATTAGAGATATATTTATCATGTTATTCAAATGGTTGTTGAAGCTATAAAAAAATTAAGTTTCTGCTCCTATAATACCCTTTGTATCTTATTTGTAGAGATCAATCAATGATATAAACAACTCTCTTCGTATCTTTCTTCTCATATTGTTGTTGCAATTAAGCTAGTTTCACAACAAATATATATTTTTTGAGTTAATTACATTAAAGGTCCTTGTGCTTAAGTCTGCTTTCACTTTTAATCCCCAGGTTTGAAAAATTACAACATCAATCCATTGGTTTGTCAAAACGTAACACAAAGGTCCTTGTTATGGATGGACGTTATCTTTTTCCATTAATTTCTAGTAAATTGATCAAAATACGTTTGGTTATTAAAAAATCAATATTTATGAATGATGGAACCCACAACTTCATCTAAACCTTAAAACTCTAACCACCATTATTTTACCAAATCACCACCACCACCATCCTACCAGATCACCAGTGCGTCATCCCACATCCACCCACCACCTCAGCATAGTTCTCTCGCTCCCTCAACACTGTAGTCCCCTCCCCTCCATTCATCCTCATATTCAACACACCACTGCAGCCCACCACCGTAATCTACCACCACCATTTGTTACTCACATGAACACTATAAAAAGTATCACATGGTAAATATGTGGTACCAAAGGCATCACCGTCACCACCATTGCAGCCCTAATCTTGATTGGATTCGATGTGGTGACTTGTGGTGTTGGAGATAGTGTGTGGTGTTGGAGATGGTGGGTGCAGTCTGGTGGTAGTGGGGATGGTGGTGGAGTTTTGATGGTGTTGGATATGGTGGTTGCAAACCTGCGGTGGTAGGGATGGTCATTGGAGGTGTCGCTGGAGTTGTTTTGGCTGGATTTGAACTTGAGGAAGAAGATGAAGAATTTTGGGTGATGTGAAGTAGGGTGGGTAGGGGTTGGGGTGTAACTTTTATGATATTTTTATATTTTCACAAAGGGTATTTTAGTTATGTTTTAAAAATTAACGGAAAAAGTTAACTATCACCCACGTTACAGACCTTTTGTGTTACGTTTTACCAAACCTTTAGATTGACCTTTTAATTTTTCAAACTTGGAGACCGAAAGTGAAAACAGACCTAATCAAAGAGATCTTTCATGTAATTAACTCTATATTTTTATATCATGCTTTGGAGTAAACTCCGATCATATTTAATATGATTTAGAAGTTTATATATATATATATATATACACACACACACACACACGTATATATATATACATATATATATGTACATATATATACATATATACATATATATACACATATATATACACATATATATACAGATATATATATATACACATACATATATATACACATATGTGAGTTCATGATTTGAACGTGAACAGAGCTTGGATCTTAGGATTCATATTGATGATAACAAGAATCGAATTATTAGATGCTAAAATATATAAATATGATGAACGTGATGAAGAACACAATGATGATGAACACATACATGTATAATGCTTGTTGTTTTTTTTGAAATATTGTTGAAATCGTTATTCATAAGAATGATTTGAAATCATCATCCATGAGGGATGATGATATATTGTTATTGGTGATAAAACCTAATTCACCCTAACATGTGGTGAATTAGTCACCCTTTACAAGGATGACATATGTTACAATATATACTAATCTAGAGATTACAATAATTACAAAATAAACCCTAGACTAATATTTTGTTGCTATTGTTCTTCAAAACTTCAACAAACTTGAAATCTTCAATTTCTTCTAAGGTTAGAATTCCCAACAATACTCCCCCTAAATTGTAGATTTATAATGTGAGTTGAAGCTTGATCTTGTTCTTGTTGGATAGTTGTTCAATGCTAAGAATGTTGTTGTTGATGCGGAAGCCATGTTTTCAAAGCTTTAGAACAACTATATTTTGTAACTTGATGTCACTATTGTTTTTGTTGATGAGAGCCCGAATACGAAGCCCAATTTTGTTTTGTTGTACATAAGCCCAATCTTCAACACTCGAGCCCATGTTCAATTGTTGTTTTTGATGTAGGATGCCCAATTAATTAAATCCGACACACCTTTTCTTGTTTTGTGTATAAGCCCAAATAAGTAAATCCGAGCCCACCTTTTTCTTGTTTTTATGTTTGTGGCCCAAACAATTAAGTCGAGTCCACCTATTCTTGTTTTAATGACAAGTCCACGAAACAAACTCAAAGTTGTTCACAAGCCCATTTGCAACACTAGGTTGCAAACCCTTGTTTATCCAAGAAACCCTAATTAGGGCAGCCCTAATTTGGCATCTCTAATCACAAATCGGCAGCCCTAATCAAGGGAGCTGCTCATGGCAGCCTTCAAGTTTCGGCAACCTCCATTGGTCGCATCTTAGATGCACAAGTGAAGCTTTCTTTCGATTGCAAAGGACCCGTATTGATTATATCACAGCCCTAATGTGACAACCCTAATTGGGCATCCCCTTTAGTCGCATGATACACATGTAGCAGCCGATTTTGGCAGCCACCTTGGGCCGTTACAAAGCTGCCGATTTTTGGCAGCCACGATTTGATCGATCCATGTATTGTTGAGATGATTGTTGATTTAGATGGACCGCAAATATTGATGTTGATTTCGCAGCCATACACACCCATTGTTGATTTGATTCAATCAATGATTTTAGCTACCGAACCATGAAATCTCATCACAATCAATATGAATCCATAACTCTAGCTCTGATACCAATTATGAGTTCATGATTTGAATGTGAACATGAGCTTGGATCTTAGGATTCATATTGATGATAACAAGAATCGAATGATTAGATGCTAAAATATATAAATATGATGAACATGATGAAGAACACAATGATGATGAACACATACATGTATAATGCTTGTTGTTTTTTTTGAAATATTGTTGAAATCATCATTCATAAGAATGATGATATAATGTTGAAATCATCATCCATGAGGGATGATGATATATTGTTGTTGGTGATAAAACCTAATTCACCCTAACAAGTGGTGAATTAGTCATCCATTACAAGGATGACATATGTTACAATATATACTAATCTAGAGATTACAATAATTATAAAATAAACCCTAGACTAATATTTTATTGCTATTGTTCTTCAAAACTTCAACTTCAACAAACTTGAAATCTTCAATTTCTTCTAAGGTTAGAATTCCCAACAACATATATATACTCACACATATATATACATACATATACATATATATATACATATATATATATACATACATATATATATATACATATATGTGACCGACTTTATTGGTTTTTTCTAGTTTTCACATAACATTATGGCTTTTTTAAAATCACTCATATATATATATATATATATATA
>BJCO01667314.1:0-18097 GCA_018326465.1 Flaveria floridana | reverse complement strand
GCGGGGCGGTAGATGGCGGTTAGTGGTGGAGGCAAGAGACGGTGGAATTTGAAATCCTTCAATATTTGGAAGGATTTTGAAATCCTTTATTTGAAGGAATTTGAGGGAATTAATTCCAATTCCAATTCCAATTCCCTTTTCAACCAAACACGTGAAGAATAGAATTCAAATTCCAATTCCAACGAATTCCTACCAACCAAACACAATGACCAATGGAATTCAGATTCCAATTTCATTGAATTCCATTGAATTCCTGCATACCAAACGCCCACTAAGTTCTTTTCAATAACTTTATTTGTTTATCGTGTTTTATTTGTTTCTTTTGTTCTATGCATTATACTACATGGCATCAACTATTTAATGTAAACGTAAAAAAAAATATTTTTTCATGATATTAAAGTACATATGAGTTGGTTATAAGTTTTTGTGTTTTGATGAGGTTGGAACATAATACAATTATTTGGTTCCATTGGCTACTTTGTATAATGTACTCATCAATATATTTTGTTAATTTTTCAACCTGGTACTTGAACTGAGATATGGTTATACAAATTAAGTTTTTTCCCATATAGGTTAAGATTCTAGAAAATGACTTACTAAGAGCATTTCCAACCTATAACTTATTTTATATGAGCGTGTGTCCTATATTATATGGGATGCTTGTTAGTGGTTGAGTGAAAGATGTAGAAAATTTATGAGTATTGCACCGTTTTTTCTTATAAATTTTTTAATATTTTTTAAAGTGATTGTTAGTAGATGATAGATAATAAATAATCATAAAAATATGAAATATTATTCGTTGAAAAGATGAGAGAAAAAATAATATTGTATAGTATAACTATAAAGATGTGAATAAGAAATGAATTGTGAATTTTAAAGGTAAACAAACTGCATTCTAGTTTATTCCACCTATGCTAAAGATTCTAATTCGTTCCTCCTTCAATCTGTTGCCCTTAATTTTGGCCCAATACACCTGAAATTATTCAACTGGTGGCTGTCAAATGATGGAGTAGATACCATTGTCCAGGAAGCTCTATCCTTTTAGCCTTCTAATAGCCCTGCTGACCCGTGACTCTTACTAAAACTTAAAAGAAGTCAAGAGACATTTTGAAAGATTCGGTGCAATTATCCCATGAGAAAGACTCTAGAGAGATTGATACGATCAATTAAAACCTGGAGAATCTGGAATCCCTTGCTGAATCCATGCAGACCCCTCTCAGACCAAAAAAAAATCTTCTCGTTTGGACTGGAAATCGGAAATCCCATATTAAAATTCTTGAGCATGAAAAAATTCTTGATATAAAACAGAAAGCTCATGATCTCTTGATTCATAAACAATGGACTCAATTTAGCCTTCATTTCTCTTATTGTCAAAGTAAATGACATTATCATTGTTGAGGAATATTGACCTGTCTACCTCATCAGGTGCATCTACATAGTTATTTAAAAAGTTCTCACCAACATGCTTAGATCAGTTATGTATCTCAATCAGTATTCATTCAAGACAAGCTCATTCTTAATGGTGTATTACTATATTAATGAGGTGTGTGCATGGCTGAAAAACACACAAAAAAAAAAAAAATGTTGCTTTCATTTTTATGGCAGATTTTGAGAATGCCCTTGACTCGGTGCACTGGGAATTCCTTGATAAGATCCCGGATCAAATGGGCTTTCTAGAAATTTAGAGACTATAGATCGTGGATGCTTAAACTCGGGCAGAACCTCGGTTTTAATCAACAGCTTCCCAACTATGGAGTTCGAAAGACGATTGAGACAAGGGGACCCACTTTCATCTTTCTTATTCATCATCTTATGGAAGCCCTTTATATGCAGTGGAATCAGCTTAATCATTGGGTGTGTTTCTTGGAATTAGGCTCCCACACTCTGATTCTCATTTATCCCATTTGCTCTATGCGGATTATGCATTATTTGTTAGTAACTTGTCCTCAACAAATCTTTTGAATCTTTATCATATTCTTAGATGCTTCAACCTTACATCAGATCTCAAATCAACTTTAAATTCCAAATTTATTTCTAGTGACAACATTTATAAAGGAATTGTAATCTATCACACTTGCAAACCGTCACCACTTCCATAACCATTGATCACTGCCACTACATACCACCGACCGCCGCCTCTGTCACCGCCGACAATCGACTAAGCCCAACGACCGCGCCTGTTGCTGAAAACCGGCCGTACCCCCATCGCCATCACTAACCGATCACGCCCGTCGTCGAGAACCGGTAGTCTCCGTTGAGCGCGTCTAAACCGACACAATTCAGTAGGGAGGTCAACGACAGTTGACGGTCAGGGGTGGCGGCAGTCAGCGGTCGGGGGCGGTGGTGGCCAGCGATCGGCGTCGGCAGTAGCTGAAGTCTGCGATGGGCATGATCAGCAACGGGCGGTGGCGATTGACGGTCAGGGGCAGCGGTGGTCTGTAGTCGTGTACATTGGAGTCGGGCCGCGTCAGCGACGGTCGGGATCGGGGGAGGCGGCGGCATCAGTAGGTGGTCGTGGGCATCAACGGCTGTCGGCGGCGGTGGTCGGAGGTCGGAGGTCGTCGACGTCGGCAAGGGTCATCGCCCGTCGGTAGTGTCGGTTGGCAGTGGGCGGGTTGGTAGGTGGCGGTCTATGGTGGAGACGGGGGTCGATGAAATTTGAAATTTTTTAATATTTGGAAGAATTTTGAAATCTTTCATCTGAAGGAATATATTCAAATTTCAATTCATTTCGCAACCAACCACGCTAAAAATTGAAGTGCGATTTCAATTCCAACAAATTTGTACCAACCAAACACAATGACTAATGTAATTAAAATTTCAATTGCGTTAAATTTTATTGAATTACTACATACTAAACACCAGCTAAATGTCTTTGCTTGAAGGTCTCCTATTGACTGTATCCCATCCAAATTGGCCTTATGAAAGAGAGGGGTCCCTTAAACGCTAATTTTTTAGCGTGCAATCTCTTCCTAGAGCCCACAATCCTTCTGTTCCTTAACTGTCAATTTTCTCAATCAACTTGGCATGGTTTGTTTCCATGGTGCAAAGTATACATGGCAAAATGGGCAGGTCGGGTTGCGCTGAGTATCGGTTCAAGACAGGTTTGTGCTAGAGCGGGTTCAGGTCCAACGGAGTCTTGTAAATAATGGGTCAGGATGGGTTCGGGTCAAAATTAGTTCGGATCAGGATGGGTTGGGTCAGAAAAGGTTGGATTAAAAATTACAATATTTTTAATTTTTCAACAAACATCATAAATATATATGAAGAATTTAAAACTTATGTTACTCTTTAAATATTATGTGGTTAAAGTTCAATTAATATAGATGTAATGGCCATCTAGATTATTCCTCTCATTGCCACGTATTACTTTTACTGCTAAATATCTCTTTTACTTAACTTACATCTACACAATGAGTGTACTATCACCTAATCTAGAGTAAGATAGTAAATAATATTTCTTTTAAAAAATTTAGCGTATGGTGGATCTTAAAATAATACAAAACAGCCATAAATTTTCAGACATTATTTGTTTACTATTTCTTCTTTCATCTTCTCTGTGCATCATCTACGAACCAGGGCACCTCCGTGCCGAGAATCGAGAAATAACGTACTCAATAGCCGGAGGTTCTCCGGAGATTTGATACTCCGGTGGTTTTGATGATGATCTTCTTCTCACTTTATTTTTGAAGTTTTCCGATGAAAACACACACCACACACACGTATTTGTGAAAGACAGAAAGAGGAAGTGGATGATGGTGATCTGATCTACAAAGAAGAAGAGAAAACTCCGGTGGTCTAAGATCTGAATATCTGATATTGTGCAAAGAAGAAAGCGAACTGGTGGATGGTGGTGGTTTGAGGAAGTGGGTGAGTGGGTGACCTAGTGACCCGGTATTCGTAATTGACTCATCCTGGCCCGTCATTTATTTATAGTAAAACTCTAACTCTATGAACACTTTTTTAGCCCAAACTGACCCACTTCTTTTTTAAAAAATGCCCATAAGGACCCAAAATAATAACTATGGGCTTATTTTGCTAGAAAGTTCTCAGACCCCATCCAAACTCTATCAGGGATCTGCTTAACTTGCTAGATGAGTCTCTTCGGGGGCCAAATAGCTTATGTACACCTTTATCCTATCATCTCTATGGTGCGTATGGAAAGTAAGAAAATCGTATCGGTTTCAACAGCGTAGCTATGGTAGCTGGTAACATAAAAGTTATACCCGGATAAAAATAGAAAAGGGCACTCGGATATACAATAGGATAATTGGTGTAGTTTTTGTTCTTGTTTAATAAATTTTATTGATCCTTGCACTCTTTCTAACTTCTTGCTAGCTTTTCCTATAAAATTATCTTTCTTGATTGGTCGTTAAAAAAATATACTATGAACACTCCTCTACTATTTATATGCATATCTATGTAAACTAATTTGCTTCTGTACCTATGTATGGTGTACCAAAACTTGTGCACAAGCATACTTACAAAATAACCACACCTTCTTTTTATTGCTTTCTATAAAAGAGATCCATACAACTACATACTTAGTGTAAAAGTACTTTGGCTACTTGGTGAAGCACTCTATATGCAAAGAATGCCCTTGCCAAACGATAAATGAAAATCATGATTGTTTCTAATGATATCCAAATCATAATTTATATAGAATATCAGTTCACCCCAGATAACTACGAACTATTTAAAACCCATTAAACGGCGGCTTGTTTTCGGGTCTATTTGAAATATCAAAGTACTTATAGAAGTACTTATTACTTTGCTAAGTGTTGATATTTTGGAGGGGCATGCTAGCATTGTTGGACCCTGAAAGGATCATACATGCCAATTCAAGAGGTGGTTGATGGTTGTTCTGCTGGTGAAATCCCACAAGTCCAAGAAGATATGCGGGTGAAGAATAAAGACTAAGTGTTGGCTATCCATATTTATATATGCGGATGACCAATGAACAAATGCTGACAAGTGTTTGTTCTTCCGCATATACAAATGCGGACAGTCTAAACAGATACTATTAAGTATTTGTTCTTCCGCATTAACTAATGCAGATGTACAGAATAAATACTGATAAGTGTTTGTTCATCCGTATTTGTCAATGATGATGACCAAATACTTAATGCTGAAGACAAATAAGAAATGCTGATGAAGTCCAAGACATCCTTATTAGTTAATGCGGAGGAACACACACAAATGTTGATTAGGTTTTTGTACCTAGACTAGTATTTTGATATAGTTGTTAAGGTAGTTTAGTCATTTTGTACAAGCTTTATGTCAGCCTATAAATAGAATAGAATATACATCTTATGTAAGTTTTTCATTTGTAAGAAACATAGTTCTCAAGTTATGAGGTTTTAAGTAGGGTAGTTTAGTCATTTTGTACAAGCTTTATGTCAGCCTATAAATAGAATAGAATATCCATCTTATCTAAGTTTTTTGTTTGTAAGAAACAATGTACTCAAGTTACGAGGTTTTAAGGTTGTAAATTCACTGTATTGAAAACCCTAGCACCCACTGTAACTTGTTTACCACCAATCAATATGCAAAGCATTTATGAGTATCAATTCAGCATTTAATGTTCTTTGATTCTGTATTTTCGCCACTTAATCATTGACTCAGTCATCATATTTGATCCTTCTTAAAGTCACATTAACAGAAAATCTCATTCTCGGACCCAGTCAATTGGTATTAGAGCTTTGGCTCTCGGATTCATCTCAAGATCTGCTTAGATCTTGAATGGTAATCGATTGATCTGTTGGTTAAGTAGTTTATTAACAAGTTTCTACTGTTAATAAGCATACTGCTGAAAATACCAAAAAAAATCATCAATATTCACTGTTCTTCGGGCCAAAACACTTGAAAACATTATTCAAGTATTGATCTTTGATGAAAATCAAACAAATCGCATAAAATCAACCTTAAGTGACTCAAAAAGATAACTTCTAATCTAAAACCCCTACTCTATTACTGTTCATAGAATACATACAAATATACCCGAACTATGGACTGTTTGAACTGTTGGGCATAAAATCAATTTAAACCATATTCAAATCTTCTAAAATCAGTTTATTAACCATTGATTCTATTAACTTTGTTGAACTTGGCTATGCTTCTAAGCCACCAATGCTTAAACACAAATCTGAGTTTAAGCAATGGAAAATTCATTTTAGGAATTATATTACAGATGTAGATCCAAATTATTGGATATCTATATGAAACGGACCTTACATTCCTGTTTCTTTGACTACTGGTCAAGCTGCACAATACAAGATATTCAGAATCCCTATTGAGGATCCCAGTCTTAATCTTGATGATGATGAGTATAAGAAGATCAAGATTAATCTTAAAGCTTACTCCATTCTGACTCAGGTGTTAAAGATGGACGTCCTCAAAAGATTGAAAAAGTATGGCATAGCAAAAGGTGTATGGGATGCAATACAAATCATGTGTGAAGGTAGCAGTGAGGTGACTAAGATTAACAAAGACAAACTAGTTAATTAATATGAAACCTTCCACCACACCAATGGAGGATCAATCTCAAAACAGCTTCATCGATTTGGCCAATTGGTGAATGATTTGCAGATAATGGGGGTCACTACAAAGAAAAAGAAATGAACAAGAAAATGCTGCACAGTCTGCTAGAGAGTTAGAAGAAGAATGTGACAATGCTGAAGAATACACTTGGTTTGGAGAGCATAAGTTTAGGCATCATGATAGCAAAAATTTAAGCTCTTGAGTTGGATAAAAGAAGCAGAAACTTGAGTGGACCTCAAGTTATTAAGGCATACAAATTTCCTTCAAAAAACTTATTCTGTGGAAAATGCCTTTATAACTGAAGAAGATGATTTTAGGTCCTTTAGAGATCAATCTAGAACCACTAGATTCTTCACCTCATCTCAACAACACAAGCAATCATCATCTAATCCATCTACTTTCACACCTACTAGCATGCCTGTTGATAAAAAATTTGAAGAACAAAAAGCTACATATAATGTCTTTATTGTAAGCTTTGAGGCATACCTGGGAGGAAGACTCACTTCAGCTCACTTGATAGAAGAAGATCTGAAAGAAATGGATGCAGACGATGTTAAAGAAATGGATCTACAATGGCAAATGGACATGATTACTATGAGAGCAAAGAAATTCTTCAGAAAATGAAAGAAGTTAAGCTTGAATGAAAACACAAAGTTTGGATATGAAAAATCCAAGTTGAAGTGTTTCAACTATAGTATGACTGGTCAAATCTCAAGGGAATGCAATGCACCTCGCAGAGGCAACAACAGCTACCAGAGAAATTAACACAGCCAACCATCATCTCGATCAACTTCAACTCCTCAATCAATGCATCAAAATAAATTTCATCATCATCATCATCATCAATAATTTCATTAAAGTCATCACTAATTGACTCAACAAGCCCATGAAAACAGCCAATCAACCTCAACTGCACTTGTTATTAGACAAGATGGAGTCTGTGATTAGAGCATGTATGCAGAGGAAGTCAAACCTCGATTTCAAAATCATGCACTCATGGCTTACATCATTGTAGTCCTACTCCCATGCCGTCTAAGGTAAAATCAAATCTCTGTTGTGAAAAATGCATTAATGAATTACAGGGATACAGAGAACACAATCATAAAGTGGCTGCTAAAATCAAAGAAGAAAAAGTAAAATCTGAAATGTTAAGACATGAAATGAAAAGCTTTGAAATTAAAATCAAGTCATTACTTTTAGATATTGAAAAATTGCATGGTGAAAAGTATACTCTTGTTGCTAAGAATGAGAGGTTAACTAAATTGTTAACCAAAACTAAAGCTGAGCAATCAGCCACTGAAGTGAAACTTGAAGAGTTTCAATTCTATTCCACCAAGCTACAAGAGTTACTTGATTCATAAAAGGAGCCCAAGGATATGGCTGGGATAGGATACAATTCTTGTCCTCTACCATACAATGACAATTACACTGTTATGCTTGAGCCACTCACTTTGTCTAAATCAAATGAACCTAAAGTTACTGAAACAAAAACAACAGCTTCATAGATAACCAATCCTCAAAATAAACCAAATGTTTACATTGAAAGAAATGAGGATAAAATTAGATTAGATCATCCAATCAAGATCAAAGAATGCTCAGACAAACATATAAGTTTAAAGAAACAAAAGAGTCCAGTCAAAGCCATTGTTCCTTTTGTCAAATTCATTCCAAAAAGACTTAAAGTGATTGAGAATGCTAAAGTTCCTTTGAACCCCACTGTAGAAAGCAGATCTGATGGTGAGATTAAATCTCCTAACAATTCAAGTAAATCAGAAAAGGTTTCAATGAAAACTAAAGGCAAAGCATTAGCTTCTTCATCGTTTAAAGTGAAATCACCCAAGATTCAAACACCAAAAATGAGATTTGAACTGAGCTCACCACATAAATCAAAACAAGGATTTGACATTTTCAACAAAAAGGATGTTGGTCAATTTGATTCTGAGGTGAGAAAGACTCAAAAGAAGCAAAGACATCCTTTAAACAAACAACACAGTAGAATTGTTAAACAATCTACTTATATCAAAAAGGATGAACTTGCTTCTTCAATAAAAGCAAAACAAGAGTCAAAATTAAAACCAGTTAAACATAATAAAGCTTCATCCTTCAAAACAAAGATCAAGCAGATGTACTGTGAAAATTATGACATGTCTAATCATAACACAGTTAAGTGTTATTTTAATTAATATTGCTCAATCTGTGACATGAACAATCATTCAAATAAAAACTAGTATTTTAAAAAGTATTGTTCTGTATGTGATATGACAAATCACAATAAATCTGATTTCTTCTTCAATCAGAAAGGCTTGAGAATTTCACAAAACAAGTCTGTCTCAACAATTTCAACTGTCAAGGTCAAAACTAGAAGTCCACAAAATAATAAAAATTCAAGAATTTCAAATTCTAATGATGACTTCTATGATAATTAGGAGTCAAAGAGTGTCAAACAAAATTTAAAAAAAATATGAAACCCTCAGTTCTTTTCCAAGATCTAACACAAAAGTGACTTTTGAAAACTAAAAAAAATGCTCAATTTCTATCTAGAAATAGGGATCAAAGGTTTGACTACTCTTCTGAAACTTCAGTTGAAATTGAGAAAAAGAAACCGAGAAGAATCCCATACAAACCCATCAAAGCATCATCCTCTAAGTCATAACCTAGAGGATAATATCAATAAGTTACAGTCATGGATAGGAATGGGCAACCCAAGACCATCATGGCTTGGGTTCCATATTCTAACTAGTTTCTTTTTGCTTTTAGGGTCATCCATACAGGTCCAATAGGTTTTGGTATGTGGAAAGTGGATGCTCCTGACGCATGATAGGAGACAGTTCCCTCCTTCATGACTTCAAGCATATTGAAGGAACTACTATAGCATTTGGTGGAGATTCATAACGTGACAAAATTACAGGTGAAGGATCTGTGATGAATTGATTACTGAACTTTAATAGAGTGAACTAATACGAACAACTGAATTTCAATCTTCTTAGCATGTCTCAGATCTATGACAAGAAATATTTCACTCACGTTACTGACACTCATTACTACATTCTGTAACCAGGATTTCAAATTCCTGAAGAATGGGTTGTCTTGAAGACTCAAAGGAAGAATAATACCTATATCTTAAAGCTTAATTTTTCACATCCTAAAGAAGAAACATGTCTTGTGTCTAAAGCATCATTTGATGACTCACAACTTTGGTATAAAAGTTTGGGACATACAAATTTCAAAAACATGAACAGATTAGTCAAAGGAAACCATGTAATTGGTTTACCTAAAAAAGAATTCCATTTTATTGACCACTGTTCTGCCTGTCTTAAAGGAAAACAACACAAGTCCTCTCATAAACCAAAGCTTGTGAACACAAACAATACTCTATTAAAGTTATTTCACATGGATCTTTTTGGACCAACTCATTTTATGAGCATTGGAAAGAAACAGTATTGTTTAGTAACATACAATCAGCTGGAACTTCTAGAGCAGTAGAAAGAAGAGATGATTTTCCTATGATCCCCCCTACATCTGCTGATCAAATTGATGAAGATGTCCCATTACAAGTTGATCCTGTTAGACAATAACCATAAAATCAGAGTCTTTCAACTGAGGATGGTCCTAGCTCACTTCCTACTCCTTTAGAAGAAACATCAAATGAAGTGAGGAATCCAGAAAGAGCTATAATGCTAGTTGAAACTGAGAGAAATACAAATGATGATAGTCTTTAAAGTGTAGCAGATGCTGAAGTAGAAATGGGTGTAGCCTTTGATTACTTTCATCACTCACCCACATCACAACCGGAACATGCCTCTTACCAAGATGAACTGAATGTCTCCAATATTGATGTATCAATTGCTGGTGACTCAATTCCAACCACCAGGATACATAAGGATCATCTAGTATCAAGCATCATTGGTAAACTAGATGAGCGAGTGACTAGAAGCAAGTCAAGTATTACAAACATCTGTTTGTTTTCTTGCTTTCTATGTCAAACAGTACCCAAGAACATAAAAGATGGTCTTCAAGAAAACAGCTGGATCAAAGTAATATAGGAAGAGTTATTCCAGTTCAAGAAACAAGAAGTATGGTAACTGGTAGATCTTCCTGAAGGTCGATACCCTATTGGTACCAGATGGCTATATAAAAACAAGACTGATGATAGGGGAATTATCATCAGAAACAAAGCAAGACTAGTGGCACAGGGATACACTCAAGAAGAAGGAATAGACTATGATGAGGTGTTTTCTCCTTTAGTCAGATTAGATGCCATTAGACGTGTCCTTGCGTACTCTGCATCCATGAAATTCACAGTGTACCAAATGGATGTACAGTGTGCTTTTCTCTATGGCAAATTTTCTAAAGAAGTCTATGTGAGTCAACCTCTAGGCTTTGAAGACCCGGATTTACCTCACAGGGTATACAAGCTTGACAAATCATTGTATGGTCTACATCAAGCCATATGAAAGTGGTATGAGATTCTATCATCCTTTCTTCTTGCACATAGGTATGACAGATGAAAGGTTGATCAGAATCTTTTCAAAAAAAAGAAAAGGAAAAGAAATATTGCTAGTCCAAATTTATGTGAATGATATCATATTTGTCTCAATAAACAAGCAACTCTGTAAGGATTTTGAAGGCCTTATGCATTTCAAGTTCCAAATGAGTGCAATGGGGGAACTCACTTTCTTCTTAGTGTTGCAAGTATAACAAACAACAGATGGAATCTTCATTAATTAATCAAAATATATAGAAACCATGTTGAAGAAATTTCATTTTATAGATTGTCAGTCCATCAGAACTCCTGTTGATACAAAGATGAAGATAGGTCCATATTCAGAAGGAAAATCAGTGGATCAGACTCATTATCGATCTATGAATGGATCACCCATCTATCTAACAGCTAGTAGACCTGACATAATGTTTGGTGTATGTGTTTGTGCCAGATATCACGTAGATCCTAAGGAATCTCATCTGAATGCAGTCAAGAGGATATTCAAATATCTCAAGGGCAAGCCTACACTTGGACTATGGTATCCAAAGGAAGGAGATTTCAATCTCTATGCATATACAGACAGTGAGTATAGGGGGTGCAACTTCAATAGGAAGTCTACTTCTGGCGGTTGTTAATTTCTTGGTCCCATACTGGTCCCCTGACAGTGCAAGAAGCAGACAAATACGTCGGTTTCAATAGCAGAAGCTGAGTACATAGTAGCATCAGCTTGTTTCTCTTAAGTTATCTGGATTCAAAACCAGATGCTTGATTATGGTTTTAACTTCTTGCACACACCAATTCATATTGACAACATAGCAGCAATGTTTATAACAAATAATCTAGTTCAACACTCAAAAACAAAACACATTGAAATTAAATATCACTTTTTGAGAGATTGTGCTGAAAAAGGGTTAATCAAATTAATACAGGTCTACACAGACAATCAATTAGCTAATTTGTTCACTAAGGCATTTGATCCTAGTCAGTTTGAATTCTTAGTCTAATCAATTGGCATGATTAACCTTGAATGAAAACCATAATTAACAAAAATATTCAGATATTACAAAAATACAAAAAGAAGTTATTATATCGAAGAATATGCTTTATACTTCAATGGAAAATAATATAATCATAGTCGTTATATGATTCACTAAGCTTATTTCTAAAACTTAAATGACTGACATGACTTATCTGATATGTGGGTTAGCTCAGCTTGAAAAAGAAGACACGTGTTGTGATGAACTAAAGCTCATATTCAATTGTGAAGCATTCATCTCAAAGCATACATAAGTATTAGCTTATCCAAATGTGTGTGTAGTAAACTAAACACACTAGGTGATGATGCCTTATGAGTCTCATTTACTCATATCAGTTTCTCCTCTACTTTGCTGAGCAAAGATCTAGGGAAACAAGCATATAGTGTTGATGTCATGATACAACAAGATTCCTAATATTGAACACATCCAACCTGGATGAATCAATAAAAGAAATACATTTCATTTGATTGACCAAAAAGAGTCCAAAAGCGGATCACCTTCTAAAGTGAAGTGAAAAAGAATCCCAATGTGGATCAAATAAACAAAAGGATCAAATTAAAATAATCCTAATAAGGATCAATCAAAATGAGGTGTCATAATTTAAATGACCTGGTCAAGTAAGTTATGAAAAAGTTCTATCATGCATTTCATGCGGGTGGTTGATCTTGCAATGCTTTTAAGTGTGAGGTACATGTTGAATAATTAAGTCACTCAAAACATGATAAAGATCACAAGCATGAAAATATTAACCAAACATGAGTTTAAGAGGACAAATATACCTTCAATCAATATGTTTATGATTATGTTTGTTTTATTAACATTTGCTTGCACTTGTGAAAGGTGAGATTAATATGATCCCAAATAAGTTATAGTTCCTCTTCATGTACAGATAAGAACACAAAAATCACAAAAATATTTCCTCTTCAAAATTTTAAAGTTTTTATCCCTTATGGATATAAACTTTAGGTTTGAGTAATTAAAATTTTGACCATTATGTACAGTTGTTTCTTTTCTTAAAAAATATAAAAATAAAAAAATGACTGTGTTGGTGCAGAAATTATACAATAGTATCTCAGTATATGTAGATATCTTAAAGCACAAAAGTCCAAAATCAGTCAATACTGGAAACTTGTATCATATCTGGTGAACAATTCAATCCAAGCAAGAATTGAAAAACCTAGCAACAGTCAAAAACTTCATAAACATCAAATCTACAGACTCATCTTCATAACAGTCAAAAGCAAAAGACACATTTTCATAAAAGTCAAAGCATCCAATCAAGAACAGCCAAAATTATCCACAACAAAAACATTATTTTTTGACAAGTTTAAAATTTAATGTAGGTAAGAGCGTTGGTTAATGCGGGTGAAGGTAACCCAAGCATATAACCAATGTGAGTGATAGTTTAGATTCATGAAAAGCACAAGTGAAATTAATGCGTATAAGTTAACTCTCCCGCATTAGTCTCACAACAAATGCTTACAATAATTTTTAAAGTATTGAAAACTTATGCGGACATATTTGTTCATCCGTATTTGTTTAGTAAGCCGCATTTCTTAAATATGGTTGACATCAATACTGATAAACTTTGTTGTGTATTTGTATCAAAAATAAATTAGAACTGTGCCCATACTCTTCTATCATAGTGTGTTAGAAGTTCAAGAAATGCGGACAACTTAAGTGTTCACACGCATTTGTTGAAGTAAATGTTGTCAAGTAAATGTTCTTTCGCATATGCTACTATACACAAACACTTGCAAAGTTAAAACTTCCACATTTTCTATAGTTCACAAATGCTTGCAAAGTTAAAACTTCCACATTTGCTACAGTCAAAAATATTTGCAAAGTTAAAACTTCCGCATTTGACACAGTACACAAATGCTAACTGACTTTGTTCTTTCGCATTTGCTATAGTACACAAATGCTAACAAGTTTTACACTTCCGCATTTGTAACGGTACACAAATGCTTACAGATTTACTCTTCCGCATTTACGATAGTATAGTCCTCCGTATTCGTTTAGAAACTTGTAAAGTTTGTGAAAGCTATTAATTTGACTATTTAAGTAGATTAACAAGAGGCATTTAATAGTTTTCAAATTTAAGAGACTTTAAAGTGTGACGAGCGGTTTTTCTCACTATTCATCATTCATCACCAAAATCATTACATACCATTCGATTCTAGTGTTCTTCAACCATCATTTCTACTCTATTTTGATTCTTAACATCAGTAGTATCGAAATAAGGTGTTTTTCAATGGATTTAAAGACCTAACCATCGAACTCATGATGAACTTAGAACCCTAGATCAAGAAAGAATCATAAAATCAACCTCACACTAAGGATTGTTAGAAATTTTCAAGTGCAATGAAACCAATGATTATGAAAATTAACAATGAACAATTAATTTTCCAAACCCTAGTTTCATCGTATGAACAGGGGAACCATGAACTCGATAATGTTGAAGTCAAAGCCTACGTTTCAATGTTAAAAACCATTCAAAACAGAAAAGATCATCAAAAACAAAGATAAAACACAACAATATTTGTTATTAATTACAAATTCAAGTTACGTCAAATTTCTATGAAACAGTACCCATGATTCTTCAATTTTGACCGCAAAAAGTCAAAATGGAAATAGTCAACTTGATTGTAATTGTGTAATTTGATGATTATGATTCAATTACTAATTCATATGTCTCTAATGCAGAGTTCAATGGCTAATCTCACATGGAGAAAACTTCACAATGTTAGTGGATATCTGGACCCTGATGTCCCGAAAGCAGAAGGACTCAGAGACATGATCAGATTCATCTCTACCACTAGAGTTGCTCATGCTATCACTGTGAGCCTTGTTATATATGAAAAATTCATAAGGTCATTTTGGAGTAATATTGAAGTAACAAATATTGATAGTGTCAAGACCTTGTTTGGAAGAATCACTGATGATCGCCTTGATGGTGTCTATAGTTTGGTGATGATGCTAACTCTGCTTTAGAATTTGAAGATGATGAGATCATGACATTCTTTTCCAACATTGGGTATGAATGAGGATTTGAAGGCAAGCAGATAGTAAAAGGGTTGGTGGATCTATAATGGACATTTCTGATACACATATTCTAACATTGTTTATCTAAAAGAAAGACAGGATGGAATAACATCCCTGTCACTACTTCATTTGCTATCCGTGCATTGTGCACAAACAAGTCATTCAATATGTCAGCCTATGTATTTAATGGCCTAGTTTCAAGCATTCAAGAGGGAAGGAGGCACATGTTTCTTATGTACCTAAGATTCTTGCAGTGCTTCATCAATTAATCCTTTCCTCAGTTGATGCCTATAGGACCTCTGATGGACATTCCCATTACTATGCAAAGTCCTATAAGTATATCAAGAAAAGGGATCCCATGAACTTTTATAGTGGGACCTTCTTTCCCTTACTCCCATGGATATTTGGCAGATTAACCCAGAAGAAGCAGTTGATGAACAAGAAGATGTAGCTCCTACTGATGAGCATGTATATGAAGAAGAACAATAAGTTACTCCTGATCAATAACATGTTGATGAGCATGCTGAAGAATCTCAAGAAGAACAAAGGACAGTGTCACCACATGATGATGTAGTTGGTGATCTTCACACTGGACCTTTTGTTCAAGAAGCTGACACTGCATCACCATTCAGGCCATCTCCTATCCATACTCTAGTTTACTTCTCTCCACTTCATACATCCCCAGCTGCTACTGAATCTATTAAGTCTGGTGAATCTATCAGCTCTTCAAATGAATCTAAGTCATATTAGAATGAGGAGGTCACACCATCAGGATGCCTATTAGACAAGCTCAATCTGAGGCAGGTGCTTCTAAAAGTTTTGTTGAATCAAGAGTTAACAGCCCTGATGAAAAGGATGAGATAATCTCAGAACTTTTGGTAAAAGTTGCTAAAATGGAGAAGTTGCTTGACAGAAGATCTAGCATCACTAAGATAGACTTTTGGAGTTGGATGAAAAAGAAAACGAAATCAAGGAACTGAAAGAGAAATATGATTCTGAAAAGAATGAAAAAGACAAAGAGATAGACAGACTCAAGGATGCCCTCAAATAATCTAAAGATAAGATCAATGGGCATGTTGATGTCTTTACTATACAGACACTGGCCATTGAATAAGAAGAGAACTTGATTGAAGTTCAAACTGATATCATAGCTGATCTTAACAACAAAATTAAGACTTTAACAAAAAGAGTCTCATAGTTGGAAATGCTAATAAAGATTAAAGAGGAGTTAGCCAAAGAACAAGAAATTAATGATGAAGATTTAGAAAAGGAGAAGGAATAAAGCATGGCTAGGTTTGTGTACTCAAATCAACAATCTAAAGAAACTTATAAGTAAGATTCTGAACTTAGAGACATGATCAAAGAGCTTGATACATATTCTGCTAGAGAATTCATAATTGATGATGAATTCTGGGAGTTTGTGAGACACCTAAGTCCTCCGATAGAACACATAGTGGTGATTCCTCATTCTCCAGTACCATTAGAGAAGGAGTTTAGTTTGTAGATTATGCCTATAGTCACCTTATTTGATGTAACACCCGGATATTTTCCTTGAAGCCGACAAAGGAAGAAAAAGAAATAACTTCCAAAGTCGGGGGACCAAACTCGCCAACGCGAGAAAGTTGGGTAAGTGGGGATATTTGAAGGGAGAGGGTGACCCTTACCCTATCCCCACACCCATATTTTCAGCCAAGAGAAGAGAGGAGAAGAAGAAAGGGAGAAAAGAGAGAAAAAGGCTTGGTTCGAGCAGGTCTAAACGAATCTCTTCTTTTCTGTGTAGTTTGTGTGAGTTCTAGGACCCCTCTTTTACATGTTTTTGAATGGTTTTAGGGCTGGAACACATCTGAAACTCGTTTTATGTATGTGTGTGTTTGACCCATTTGAATGTGTTTGCGTGTGATGCGTTTGGAGTTTGTTTCCAGGCTTGTGTGTGCTTGAATGGTGTTGTGGTATGCATTCCTAAGGTTTAGGATGGTTGATTTAGGTTTAGAATGAGTTTGGATGAGCTTGGAGGTTGAAAATGGCAGATTGGGTTTGGGATGAACTGCATTCTGCATCAGCTAGGGCTACACGACCGAATGGAGGCCATACGGCCGAATGAGGTGTGATTGGGGTTCATTCGCATGATTGAGGGTCCATTCGCATGATTGGGGGTTCATTCGCACGACTGGAGGGCCAGTCGTATGGGGAGTCATGCGACTGAGGGCCCAGTCGCATAAGTGTTCATCTGCATTAGTTTCATCCGCATGAGGTCATTCGCATGGGTGTTCACTCGCTTGGGTGTCCATTCACATGAGGTCCATTCGTACGACTGGGGTGTTCATCCGTATTGATGTTCATCCGCATGGGTTCATTCGCATAATGTTTAGTCGCCTGGATGCCATGCGACTGAAGAGTGCCCATACGCCCAAATAGGGCTGGTGTACCTGAGGAAAAGCGTAGTTAATTTCTGACTTTCGGGGGAAAGTGCAGATGTAAGTTTTGACGTGAAAGTTCCCGTAAGTTCAAGCAAGATGATTGTTGGGATCTTAGAGGGTATGTTGGGCATGATGATGTTGCATGTTTATGCATGATGTATGTTATGTATGTATGATGATGCCCTGTATGATGATGCTATTGTATATGTTGATGTTCCTTATTATGATGTATGGTTATCTTTCCCGTGGCTTTAGGTGTTATGTTAATGAATGAAACGAAAGTATTATGTAACGTAAAGTGAAAGATAATGAAAAAGGAACATAATGAATTAATGCATGCATTAATAATGACTGAAAGTAAGAAAGGCTTGCAAGCAAATGTATGAGGTGAGCGACCTCGTTGTCGTGACAGACTCGAAATGAGATCCTTGTCATTCGACCTCAGTAATTGTGGCTGTGTGCCATGAAGAGGGTAAAGCTTGACACTGTGATTGACCATTTGTATAGAACCATTGCTGCATACCTTAGGTACTGTGGCCAGAGGTGTGGTGCACCGTTATAGAAGGTCTATGATA
>BJCO01666349.1:0-13637 GCA_018326465.1 Flaveria floridana | reverse complement strand
AATGTAATAGAACTTCTTCTTATAACACATATGTAATGTTTAATCAATATAATGAGAATCTCTTCTATATATGGTTGTTGGTTATTTAATGTTATATCTACTTACATTATTAGTTGTTACACGCATAATATGACCATGTTATATAGGTTTACAGTTGTGAGACATAGTTCTGAATCATTAAAGGTTCAAGAATGTGTTTGACTAAGAATCTTATTCAGTCGCACGACTGGACCATGCGAATGGTCCAATCGTACGGTTGAACGAGGTGATTGAGTCAATCGCACGGTTGAGTCATAAGACTGACTCAAGCGTACGAATGAACCAATCGTATGACTCAGTCGCACGACTGATCCAGTCGTAAGGCTCAGTCATACGAATGAGACCTGTAACCTATAAATACCACTTAATTCGTGGAAAACGTAACACTTCGAATACTTGAAACCCTAGTCGACCCAGAACGTCCAGTTCGTCTGTTCCAACTTCATAGAACGTTTCAGATCATTCCTAGTCCATTCTTAACGTTTTCTAATCGTTAGGATTGATCTTGATTTCGTTCTCCCTAATTGGATCGCCAATCAAATAGGATTCCGCACTATTTGATCTTGTATAACGAAGAATCAGTTAGTACTCCGTACGTACACGGTCCTAACAAACTCTAGCAAGATAGGGTTTGATAAGTCTAGTTTAAGATGTTATAACTGTGACAAACCCGATCACTTTGCTAGAGAATGCACTGAGGGAAGGTCTGTTCAAAGTGATAATGGGAAGAAAATGTCGACTATAGAGGTGGAAGCAAAGAATGATCAAGCTAGTTTATTAAAGAACAAAGCATTGGTATCTCAGACTAATAAAGAGTATGATTGGTTTGACTAATTGGAAATCCTTGATATCAAGTTATCCACTGCATTGATAGTTGAAATTAAGATAGTTGAAGAGCATGATAAAGACAACCTATTTGCTAAATTTATGTGTTCTGATATGTTAGATGGTGTGTTTGGTGGAGAAGAAAGCACTGAATATGAGTTTGTGAAGAGAGTTGAAGAGGAAAAGGTGAAAGAAGAGAATTGTGAAGCAGTGAAAGATTGTGAAGAAATAGCTGTTAAGATTACTCCAGCTCAAGTTGAATCCAAGGAAGAAATGACTGTTGAGCTTACTCCAGTCAAAATTAATGAAGACAAAGAAAAGGCTGTTGAGTTGACTCCAGCTATTGAAGGAAAGAAGGTTACAGCTATTGAGGACATTCCAGTTTCTACTCATGCTACACAAGAACATGCTGTTGAGATTACTCCAGTAAAGGAAGCAGAAAGGCTTTTGAAAAGGCCTTAATGGTGAATGTTATCCATGAAGAGACAAAGAGAAAGTTAAAACTGATGAGGTACATATTTCTCTTTGTTCTAGTGATTGTATTGAAAAGGTACAAAGATAAAGAGTTCACAACGAACATTTGATCTTAAAAGTTAAGAAACTTCAATATCAACCTCGTAAATATAAAACTGATGAGAAATTTTTTTAAAAAAAGATAGACGGATTAAAAAAATCAATTTATCAATCAAAATTAGATCTTTATGATAAAGATTGTAACATAAATGATTTGAAAACTCTTAACAATGAGCTATCTTTGGAATTTAATAAACTAAATAGTGAACCCTTATCTGCTAAACTGAGTGTCGAGAAATTTGAATTATCTTCTAACATGGTTGAGGGTATTATCAAATCTCAAATGACACAAAAGATTAATGGTGGTAAAGGTGGAGTTGGTTATGCTAACATTGCACCCCCAATTAATCACGATTATTCTTCATTGCTTTCATCTATTAACACTTGTGATGAAGAGACCTATGGTTTAGGTTTTCAACCACAGTCTGACTTATCACCTTCAGTCAATGTGTCACTGACTGTTGACCTTATCATAAAAACTAAAATTAAAGTTTATCATGATAATTCTTTTGCAGAATGTGTGAAGATGGACGGGTTGGTTGAAGAGTAGGAGAGTGATGATGAAATAGTTTTTAAGGAAAATAATACTTATAATGAAAATTATGCTTGTAATTCATCATCAAAGATCAATGAAAGTTCTGAAGTTTCTTATGTTTCAAATGATTGTTTAAAGTTATCAAACAAAGAAAAGAAACTTAAATCATAAATTGAGTTTAAGACCAAAGAAAGAAAACGAGTCACAACATTAGTATCTGACTTGAAAACATATTTCAACAACAGATTTGTTACAAAAGGCAACATTGATAAAGAAGATTATATTTTTAAGGAGACCAATGCAAGTTTCTTTAAAAATAAATCTTCTATTATTGCTAATTCTATGAAACAAGATGTGTGTAGCATGGGTACAAAAGAAACTGGTCCTACTCCGGTACTTTCTCATCTTAAAGAAAAAGTTCAATCTAAAGCCTCGTTAGAATCAAAATAGATTTAATCTCTTATGACAAATTCCAATGAAAAGGGAAAACGAGAGATTGTTAAAGAATCTTTAACCCAAAGATATACTGAAGTCAGATTCTGTGATAATTATGGAAGTTATCATCAACAGTTTGAGAAAACAACTCGAGAGCAAAACGTGTATCAAAATATGTGTTGTTATGTATGTGGAAAGCGAACTCACATGGCTAGGAATTGTCATCATATGTAATTGACAAGTAAACAAAGGTTTCATAATTCTCATCACTGATAATAGAAAACAATTCTTTCTTCATACAAAATTTAAAAGAAATCTGAATCATTCAAAATCTTTTAATAATAAAAGAAATGATCAAATATGCAAAAAGAAAATACAAACAAGAAAACTTTAATTGTTAATGATAACAATTCATCTTCTTGATAAAGTACTTTCAAGAAATTAGTTTGAAATCAGATCAAATCAATTCAGATATGGAAAGTAAAAGAAAAAGAACCAGAACCTGATATTGTTGAAGATTACATCTTCAATGATAAAAGATATATGATATTAAAATCTATAACATATTTAGATGAAAATGGTGTACTCAAGTCAACCATGGCTTGGGTTCATAAAAATGAATAAATACTTAATTTGTGCAGGAACATCCAAGGCCCAACATCAACAGTGTATGGCATGTTGACAGTCGATGTTCAAGGCACATGACTGGTAATATATCTCTGCTAAACAACATCAAACCTTATAACGGAGGATATGTTATTTTTGTCGGAGACAAAAGTGGTAAGATTACAAAGAAAGGTACAGTGTCAAATGGTGTGTTAAGATTTTAAGATGTCAATTTTGTAGTGGAACTTAAACATAATTTGTTAAGTGTCTCTTAAATTTATGGCAAACAATATTCAACATATTTCACTGATAAAGAATGTCTAATTTTAAAACTTGGATTCATAATTCTTGATGAATGGATTTTATTGAGAACTCCGACAGACAAAGACACATACTTACTTGACATGAATGGATCTCATTCATTCATAACTGCGTCATGTTTATTGTCTAAGGCCTCAGAAAGTGATTCATTGTTATGGCCATCGTCTTGGCCATGTAAACATTAAAAACATGAACAAATTGGTTAGAGGTAATCATGTGGTTGGCCTTCCTTTGAAAGAATTTCAATTAACTGAATATTGTTTGTCATGTTCTAAAGGCAAACAACATAAATTACCTCCTAAACCCCCTGCTCATACAAAAATTGACTCTATTCTACAACTGTTACACATGGATTTGTTTGGTCCAGTTAATGTTTTGAGTTTAGGACGTCATGCGTATTGTTTAGTCAATACTAATGATTTCTCTAGATTTACATGGTTTTTCTTTTTAGCAACCAAACATGAGACACCTCATTTGCTGATAAAGTTCATGACTCTGGTGGAGAATCAGACTGACAAAAGAGCCAAATACATTCGAAGTGATAATGGCACCAAATTCTGTAATCGTACATTGAATGAATTCTATTATTCAAAGGGGATAGCTAGACAATTCAGTTCAGTAGGAACTCTTCAACAAAATAGAGTTACTGAAAGACAAAACAGAACATTAATTAAATCTGCCTGAACAATGTTATCAATAGCTAAATTACCTTTATTTTTTTGGGCTAAAGCTGTTAGTACTTGATCTTCAACACTTCTTGTTATGTTCAAAATCGTGTTCCAATCAATAAACAACAAAATATGACTCCTTATGAAATCTTTTTCAAACATAAACCTAAGGTCAAATATTTCAAAACTTTTGGATGTTGTTGTACCTTGTTAAACACATCTGATTTAAAGTCCAAATTTGATGATGAATGTTATTTTGTTGGTTACTCAACCAATAAAGTTGCATATCAGCTTTATAATAAAAAAATCTAAACAAATAATTGAGTCATTTAATATTGATTGGCATGAGTCTAACAAAACAAATGCAGGTTTTGCATCTTCATGGGTTTATGATTATGCTTCATTATTTGAAACATTTAATCATTCGTTTGTTGTTTCTATAGCTCCTACTCATTTGACATCCTCAATTCAAGATTTGTTTGCTTATGATCTTAGTTCCATTTCATCTTAAGTACAATGAATATCTTCAGACATACCTTGTTCTACACCGAGTATAGCCATGCCACAGGCTTCTGAATCTTATATTTCCTAGACTGATCCTGCTGTTGAGCAAGCTCGACAAGTTTTTGATCAGAGTTGTTCTTCTACACAAGATGATCCAGTTGATATCATTTAAGTTCCATTTGATGATTTGTCTATTAATAATGATAGTCATCAAGAGGTAGATATAGTATACCAACCTGAAGGAGGAAACACCGTTGATGAACCAGTGGGTCACATGTCTAATCTAGATGAAGTTATCTCTGAAGATGTCATTCCTTAGCTGAGAATTCATAAGGATCATCAAACTGAAGCTATTATTGGTCTATTATCACAGGGCATTCAAACTTGAAGTCATTCTAAAGTAATAAATACATGCTTGTACTCATGGTTTATTTCTCAGATAGTGCCAAAAGAATGTTGAAATGGCATTGAAAGAAAATAGTTAGGTAGAGGCCATTCAAGACAAGTTGCTGCAATTCTAGAAACTAAATGTTTGGCATCTATGTGAACTACCAAAGGGTAACCTGCCAATTGGAACAAAATAGATATTCAGGAACAAGAGGGATGAAAAGGATGTACTTGTTCACAACAAGGCTAGACTTGTTGTACAAGGATTCTATCATATTGAAGGGCTTGATTATGAAGAAGTATATGCTCTAATTGCAAGACTTGAAGCTATACGGATATTTTTGGCTTATGCTTCATACAATAACTTCAAAGTCTATCAGATGGATGTCAAGAATGCATTTTTGTATGGTGAAATGAAAGAGGAAACCTATGTTTGTCAACCACTAGGATTTGAAGATCCAGATCATCCTGAGTATGTTTACAAGTTAGACAAAGCACTTTATGGCTTACATCTCGTGCATGGTATGCTACTCTTACTAAACATTTGCTTGCAAATGGGTATACAATAGGTGCTATTGATAATACTTTATTCATAAGGAAGACTGGTGATGATCTTATTATTGTTCAAGTCTATGTCAAAGATATTATCTTTGGATCTACCAATGATGATATGTGTAAGGAATATGAAGCAGTGGTGAAGAAAAATTTGAGATGGGCTCACTTGGAGAGATATCATTCTTCTTCGGCATTCAAGTTAAACAGGATGATAAAGGAATACCGATTCATCAAGAAAAGTATATTCATACTATTCTTGATAAATACAAATTTCAAGACTCCAAGATTGCTCCAACTCCTATGTCTTCTCATCCTAATTTGACTCCAGATCTTGCAGGAGAAGATTTTGATCAACATATGTATAGATCAATGATCGGATATCTGATGTATCTTACTGCAAGTAGACCGGAAATCATGTTCCCTATTTGTTAGTGTGCAGGTTATCAGAGTAATCCAAAGGAATCTCACGTGAAAGCTGTCAAGCGGATTTTCAAGTATCTCAAGGGTCAACCAACACTTGTTCTTTGGTATCCTAAAAACTCCGATTTCAATCTATTTGCTTATACCGATAGTGATTAGGCAGGCTGTAACTTGGACAGGAAATCAACTACTGGTTGTAAGGCCCCCCGTTCCCGGGTACCTCACAGTTGGACAATCATCGCACTATTAGATAAAACATTACATAATCAAAAATTAAGCAGCGGAAACAAAAACCATTCTTTTCATTTATAATTACCGTTGTTAAGCTATACAACGATGTTCATTAGTTACAAAAGACTTGTTAGTTGTATTACAAAACTATAATAACATCAAAATATGAATGGATGTCAGCCTTGTCCCGTCGAGTAGCTTCACCCACATGCCATCCTCAGCAATGCTTACCTGCCACTGAAAATGTATAAAAGTGAGCATTGCTAAGAGAGTTCTAGTTTTAAAAGCATTAGAATACCTTATATAACCTTATATATGAAAATACTCTTTTTCATAAAAATACTTTCTTTTCCTTCAAACATGAGCATGCATCATACAAACTTTCTTCATTAATCATTATCGTACGCCTTTGTTCCTTTTCGTAGTTTTATCATTATCTTTCACTTTCTTATGGACTAATGTGCAATACCCCGAACATTGTGCACGAAGCTGATGTTGGGCCTGTGGTCTATAAATAGACCACGAACATTGTGCACTAAGCTGACACAATCACCTAGGGTATGCAACAAGGGTCCCTGTCAATCTTAATGATTGACCCTGCATGCATCCTTCGGGTTTGCTAAACCGCATACAGTTAAGCTAACGACAACATGGTCGTGCACCTCCTATTAATTTGCTTGCAAGACTTACGTTCTTTCATTTATTTTCCACTTTTCTTTATCATTAATCTTTCACTTTTATTAATGATAATACTTTGCATTTATGATCGTAAACACATCACATAAAGTCACATAATAATAAATAATGTGGAACATAAGAACAACTTATAATCATGCAATATAATATCATCTATAACCCTAAAGTCAAACCAGGGTCAAACTGTAATCATTCTATTTTCTACAAAATTTTCAGAAAAATTCTAAGTATTAGGCGCATGATCACTATGCAGACGCATGAGGCCTGTTTTAGGTGTGTTACAACTATGCGGGTGCATGAGCCTACTTGGGCGTTTTAACACTTAGGCGCATGTGCCATTTCGGGCGCATGTGCACTGTTTGGGCGCATGGGGTACACTTAGGAGCCTGAGCTTAGAACTTAGGCGCATGAACTACTGTTCAGGCGCATGGACTTAGACTTAGAATTTCTAAGGCATTAGCTTGGCGCATGGGGTACTCTTTAGGCGCATGCATCTAATTTAGGCGCATGACCCTACTTAGAACTTTTTCTAAGGCAAATTTTAGGCGTATGGGCCTTGTTTAGGTGCATGACCAACCTATTTGACATAACTCTAACATATTTTCAGTTCCAAATTATCATATCCTTATTTTATAAGCTTATTACAACCTTTCTAAGCATAAACAACACATAACAACATTAAAACATCATCATTTAAGCATAAGACATACGAGTAAACATACATAATAAATTTTAAAACCATTTAATACATTTTCAGCCCCAAAAACACTTTAAAACATGTAAGAGACGGGATCTAGAACTCACCTAAGTTGCTCCAAGTTCAACTTCCCTTAACTTGAACTTTTTCAAAGAACTCTAGCACCTAAACATGTCAAAACACATACCTGAACACATAAAACACATATAAATCGGTTCTAATGGTTGAAAATCTCATAAAACCGAATTAAAAACACGAAAAACACTTACCAATTCGCGAATTTATTTTCTTCTTCTTGAAAAACAGAGAGAAAGACTTTTGTTCTTTCTTTCTTCTTTCAGCCGAAAAAGGATGTGAAAAAGGTGGTATTGGCGGCCATTCCCCATATATATAAAAATATTTGACTTTTGTACTTTTTTTCACTTTGACCCCTTCCACTATAGCTTCTTTTTTTTATTTCCTTCGGAATACTTTTATTTCCTTTTATTCTGACAAATTTTCGAGCGTTACAAGTCTACCCCCGCAAAGAGGTTTCGTCCCCGAAACCTGTCACTCTTCAAATAACTGTGGGTAATGTTGTCTTATCTCTTTTTCAGTGTCCCACGTACACTCAGAACCCTTTCAGTGTTTCCACTGCATGCGCACCAGTGGAACCACTTTATTCCATAGTTTCTTCTCCTTCGGATCTATGATTGCCATTGGCTGCTCCACATAATTGAGCCGTTCATCCACTTCGATGTCATCCAGTGGTATAATCATATCTTTGTAAGCTAAGCACTTTCTCAGATGGGATACATGGAATGTGGGATGAATTCTACTTAACTCATCTGGCAACTTTAACCGATAGACCACCTCTCCTATTCGTGCAATGATTCAGAAATGTACTATGTATCTCGGGCTTAGCTTTCCTCGCTTCCTAAACTAGATAATCCCTTTCCAAGGTGAGACCTTCAACATAACTCGGTCGCCTACCTTGAATTCGATCGGTCTACACCTTTTATCGGCATACGACTTTTGTCGATCCTTCGCCGGTTTCATAAAGGATTTGATCCTTTCTAACTTCTTGTTAGGACTGTGTATGTATGGAGTACTAACTGGTTCAATGTTTAACCTAATTAAATAGTGCGGAACCCTATTTGATTGGTGATCCAATCAGTGAGAACAAAAAGCCAAATCTAATGAACGATAGAACAACGTTGAGAATGATTAGAAAACGATTTGGGATGAACTATGAACTTGGATGGACGAGATAGAACTCTATGGACGGATAGGTATGAAAGAATTCGAAATGTTACGTCTTTCCATGAATTATGTGGTATTTATAGGTTTCAGTGTACAATCGTACGACTGAGCCATTAGTATGGTTCAGTCGTGCGACTGAGCCATACGATTTGTTCATACGCACGATTGAACCATACAATTGGTTCAATCGTGTGACTGAGCCAGTCTTATGACTCAGTCGTGCGATGGACCCAATCATCTGGTTCAATCGTGCGACTAGTCTATAAGCATGGTCCATTAGCATGAATAACCATAAGACTAAGTCAAACCCATTCCTGAATCATTATTGAATCAGAACTATGACTGACTACTACAAACCCATATATAATATTCATTCAAGCGTGTAATTATAAATGACATAAGAATAAGACACACTCAATAGTAAATATACATTCAAAGACATATCATATTACCAAAATATCCTTGTATTACACATATGTAAGATTGAAAGATATAAACATTAAATTACAATGAACTAGGGACATCATGTATTAACAAACTCCCCCTTGGACCTAGTTTACTCTATTGTCTAACATTCTTCACACATTCAGCAAACTTTTTCAGCTTTTCTTCTTTTGTGACCCCAGCATGGATTTCAAATGAAAAGCACAGTCTAATGACATGCTGGAATTGAAGAGCTTGCACTATGTCCAGAGTATCATAGAATAGTGGCCACTTGTATAATATGTAAAAATCATCCTCAGACAAGTTTATAAGCCACATAAGGTCGAACACCCTGATTGTCTCAATCTTTCCTTGCCGATTCAATATAATCACTGCTTCACCTGTCCTCCAATCATAATACCACCATTTGAAGTAAGGTGTGAAGTCTTGTGGCATTCTCCTTAATGGAATCCTTGTCATAGTTCGGGGAGGTCTCCACTTCAAAACGACTTTCGGTCTTCCTGAAATGGGATCAATATTAGTTTTGCTCACGAACCTCCTTGGTTGTTGAGGTTTGAAGTTCATCCACTTAGTATGATATTCTTTCCTTAAAGCCCTTTCAAACCATCCTGACATTTTTCTTGGGTCAGCATATAGTAGATCGAAACTTGCTAATCTATTCAGCTCAAAACCCGGTAAAGTCTTCAGATCATGAGGATGTCTGAAGTACTCTATCCCCTTTTCTCTTTTGATAGCATACACATTTAAGTCCTCGAAGTATGCCTAGCTGATTATTTTCCCATACACCTTCTGATGCCTTTTGACTTTATACAACTTAGTGTAGGCATTCTGTTTCGGTGGTTCATGCTGGTTCCTCATTTCAGCTAGACAAGCAGCCCACTCAGCTTTTCTCTGCTCAACATCGACATCCTTATCTTGAGTGGTCTTCTCCGTTGATTCTTTCTCAGTGACTTTCTCGTTTACTTTGTTGAAGGTTTCACTGTCAAACATCTCACCTAAATCCGGTAAGGCATCTCCATCATCATTAGTATACTGAGGGTAGTAATCAGATATGACATCTTCAATCTCCACCTCGTCTACACCATGTAGTTCCTCATCGATGATAATATCAACTTCTAGTGCGTCTTTGACGATCTCATCGGGGTTTAGCCTGAACATCTCTGTAATCTGTTCACTGATAGATCAAGAATGATCTCCCCCTCTTCTGGAGCATAACTTACCGATCTCCTGACAATCCCTTGCAAATCAAGAATCATGGTAAACTGCGTCTTGATTTGTTGGAGGGGTGCAACATCGTGTTCATCGATCTGGTGAGATTTATTTTCTAGATAGAGTTATTAACACAACAAAGTTTAATAAACATCGTTGCATTTCACATAACTTGACATTCATTTTCATTATGTTAAGTACCTTTCAATACATATGATTTCAAATTACACAAACATGTTAATCATTACTTGTATCTTTTCCTTGACGATCTTTGTCTTGAGGAACTGAGGATGAGGCTCCCTGATCTTGGTTCCTCTTTGTTCGTCTCTCCTTATCAGATTGCTGTGATGTTGGAGCTTTGCCTTCACCCTCTGGTTGATCTTCATCTTCATTGTCATCCTTGTCCTTCTCCTCATCCATCTCATTTATATCAACCTCATCATTATCATCATCAGACTCATCATCACTAGAGTCATCATCATCATCTCCATCACCTTTGATCTTCAAAGGATCATCCTTCCTTCCTTTCAATCTCAGCATTATCTTCTTGTTCTTTTTATGAAAATCATCAATATTCTTAGTGGATGCCAGCAGCAACTGATTCTGAGATTGAAGAGCCTTATGTGCTCGAACCAGGGCACGCTCATGAGCATCATTTCTCTCAGTCAGTTTGGCAATCTGTTGTCCTTGAGCTACGTTCACTGACATTAATTGGCTTATCTGGGTGGATTTGAGATCATCGGCAGCTAGCAGCTTAAGTACCAACCTATTAAGGCTAGCCAGCTGTTCCTCCAGACCAACAGTGGGTAAAGGGGAACTCTGAAGAGGGGGAAATTAATGGTTGAGGTGCCAGCTTGTGCGGTGGATGGGTTGGTTGTGGCGATTGTGTATACAGGTATAGGAATGGGTAAGGTTTGAGGATTTGTGGTTGTGGTTCTTTTGGGTGAGGCTGCTAAGGTGTGTATAGTGGTGAGTGAGATGGTGGTTGTAGGTGGGACTGTGGTAGTGGCACTGGATGTAGCTGGAGAGGTGTGTGATGGCAAGGAAGAGCTCATCTGCACTAATCTCTGGCGCTTACACTTCTTATAGGAAGGCCTAGCCATTTTATTCATTTTGGAGCCAGAGGGAGTCGCAGGTTCCTTTCCTTTTGAGGTAGGATGATTAGGTGTGTTGGATGGATCAGCTTCCTCAGTATCCATCCCAGCTGATTTCCTCTGTCGCACACCCACCTTCTCTTTACCACTGTTAGTGGCGACCCATTTACTTCCTACCTGCCTAACTAGAGGCTTCTCCTCAAAGTCTCCTTCATCCTCTTCTAAATCAAAGTTCCCCATATTCTTAATGATAGGGATGTCATGGTTGATGGGACCCTGCTCAGACCCTCCAGCAGCAGATGATCCACCCTGCTAAGTAAGTGGTTTTGCGGTGAATGTCATAGCAGGTCGGGATTGGTGTGATGCTTCACCACCACCACCTTGACCTTCATCATGGTCATCATCATCATCATCATCATCCTGATCGTCATCAGGAATCACCATGTTCTTTATATCAGAATCACTATCCTCATGACGCCATCTCATTCCCTTAGGTGCAACATAGTCTACTCTTGCCAGATGCCCAAACAATCATCGCACTGGGGGCTTCTGTAGCTTTCCCCTGTAGACTTTCATCCTTCCCAGTGTCGTGTCATCCATCACCTCCAGAATGATCTCGTCATCTTCGTGCTTTGACAGGTTGGGAAGCTTCTCATCGATCATCATCTGGAGGAATCTAGGATACATGCAAAAGCTTTCCTTCTCTCTCATCTCAATGTTCTCCCTCATGTAGTTGAAGAACATCTTAGAGAAGCTGAACGGATGGTTTAGAACTAGTGCCACGAACGCATTCTAGATCTGATCACTAAGCTCATCGAAGCCACCTTGACTTGAAGTAATGCACTTGATAATCATGTGAGCTAAGTACTTGAATGGCTGGCACATGTTGCTCTTGTTAAGTACTCCGGCATTGATGTCACCGGCATACTTAATCCTCAGGAAACATCCACGCACAACTAAGGGATGCAGTTTAGTCAGATGATCCTCATTATCTCTTAAGCCCAATACCCTACGTATGTCGTCTTCACCAATATCAATAGCCTCTCCGAAAATCGAGCTCCGGATTCGGTAAGGCTCAATTGAGCGGTCTGCCACGACATTCTCCTAGAATGCTTGCTGTAGAGATCTGTATGGTGTGCATGCCGTAGAAATGGCTCTGTGAATCCTGGATCACTTTAGGAATTCGATATTCCTACGAACTTGGTGGATGAGCTAAAAAGAATACATCCGGATTAATCTAAAACATCACCAATTTATTTAAGCAGAAAGTAAAAGTCCTAAGCACACAAACTAAAAATAAACAGACTGAAAGTAACATAGAGCCATGTTTTGGTTACGGGTCTTGGCTAGACCCTTCCCCATACTTAGTTTTTAATGAGGTGGAGGTTTATCACCTCCGAGAAAATCTTAGTTGGTACATCGATTGGGCCATTAACCGATGACCAATAACTTTGAAGCTTAGTCCCTCATTGTTTTCAACCTTGATAGCATTATGTGGATCGACTTCTTCTTTTTTATTTTTTATAATTATTTTTATGTAAAACAAAATAGTCAAAAATTTGGATTGCCTTTCAAACTACCATGTGTCCCCGGCAACGACGCTAAAAACTTGATGCGTGTGGATAGTATATATATTTTGATAAAGGTTTTTTGCACAAATTCAGTTTTAAATGGTTATTACTAATACTAACGACACTCATAAAAGGCAAGTGTACCTATCGTGAGGTAATATAGTGTTGGTAAGAACCAAGTATCAATCCGTGGACACACTAAGCCTACTTAACAACCCTCATAATTGACTATTAATTTTGATTTAGAAAATGATAAGTTAAACAAAATAACAATAAATAAACATAGATAAAGATAGATTAAGACTTTTGGTGATTCTTTCAGTGAAGTAAGGCTGTTATCCTAATTTAGATTATACTTATGAAACTATGATGAATTGGTGGTGTGATTAAAGATATTGATTAAAGTAATTATTTTAATGTTTATAAAGATGAGTTGGCGTGATTTCTCGTCTATCCGCTCCGTAGTGACTAGGACCACGTCAGGTTGAGAGTTACTGCTTAGGTCAAAGCCCTAGTAATGTAGGTAAATCTTTTGTGTCCTTTTCGACATACGATTTCTGAAAACATAACTTAATGTAAGAAGAG
>BJCO01665881.1:0-10289 GCA_018326465.1 Flaveria floridana | reverse complement strand
GAGAGCAGGGTCTGGGAGGGGTATGTGGTGGCAAGTCTTTCCTCTATCTTGAAAGATAGAGAGACCGCTTCCGAAGAGACCCCCGACTCGTTAACAAAGGCAATAACAATAGTGATCATAAAACATAACATACAAAAGCATAGCATAGCATACAACACATAGGTAGATATCACATGAAGAATTATCTAGCGCGCACATCATAAAAAGCGGCATGTAACACCCAAAACGGGAGATGATACATGTCACCGAAAACCCTTCCCACCCACAAAACCCACTAAAAATCCTTAATTTTAATTCTACACCTCCACTCACTCCTATCCTCAATCATGTGCTCAGAAAGATGCAGATCTATCATATCTCGCCTAATAATCTCGTCCCAAGTCAACCTAGGTCTACCTCTACACCTCCTACCCTCTAAGCTGATGTTCTCTGCTGCTCTAACAGGTGTTGCCATCGTTCTCTTCACGTGCCCAAACCATCTTAATCTTCCCTCTCTTATTTTACCTGTGATACAAGCCACCTCTAGCCTCTGGCGAAAGACATCGTTTCTTATCCGATCCAATCTTGTGTGTCCACACATCCACCTCAGCATTCGCGTTTCTGCGACCTCTATTTGTCTCTCATGCGATTTCTTTATGGCCTCTATTTGGACATTATGATGAAAATATCACGTTTATAACTTTATCAAGTAATCTTCATGAATTGCTGAAAAAACACAATTTTGAGATCCACTTTTGCCATTACAGAATGATAGTTTATGTTAGTATCGCCGATCACGAGTATTGAAAATAAAGTTATATACAAATAGATAAGTGGAGGTGCTTGATGTTCTTCATGGCTTTTTAGGGGTGTTTTTAAGTCATTAAAATGGGTGTTTCTGTGGTTAGTCCAACACTAAACTAGAAACCATGTGCGTAGTACTTTTTTTTCATTTCTCCACACAATATCTGGATTCTTTGTTAGCTGTATTATTTCATTTAAATATATGTCATTTTAAGTTTATTATTGGCCTAAATAATAATACCTGCAATGTTAATAGGATTGAACATTGTATGCATATTATTTTACCTAAATAATAATACTCCTAATATTATTTGGGTTGACCATGTTTAAACGACAATCAAATATGTAATTAGTGTCTGCATGTTTTTTTGTGTGATCTTATATGACTATGTGTCCTTAGCCATCTTGTTTTATATTATGTTTTGAGCACATAGAACCAACATGTTTGAGTTTGTGTTTGTTTTGAGTCCTATGTGTGTAGATCAGCTTGTTTATTTTACATACACATGCACACTTATATATACTCTTTAGTTATTTATATGTAGTTATATAATTGTTTACATATATATCTGTAATTATAATCATGCATATAGTCATATATTTTGTTGAACTTGTTATATTTTTATAGAATAATATTTATATAACTGATAGGCTGGTTTAGGCTTGCAAGCTTAATTGAGATGCTTTATGAAGCTCGAGGTCATTCATTATATTAGCTCCAAGTCAGGGCTGAGCTTGGCTTGAGCTGTTTAGGCTCACCTTGAATGAAGCTTTTAGCAACTCAGCTTCCTAAAGAACAAGCTTTTTAATGTTGGCTTAGAGCTTGTGTCTCCTGGTTCTCTTTTCATAATATTTCTGTAAACATTAAAATGATAAATCTAAATTCAGTAGTATCTTTAGTTGTCTTACCTTTTATCACTCCAGTAATTGCATTGTCCGTTTTGGGCTTTGGATGGCAGATTCTATTCTACTTATTCATCTACCTATACAACGTTCATTGATCAATTTACAACTATTATCTTATTAACCTGTGATGGTTTATGATCTATTCCAGAGGGCATGTGATTATTTGTCACCACAGTTAAAGAACACATCCAGTTTATTGCAAATATATAGCTACTGGGCCCGTCTAGAGTCTAATATTGGGAAAGATATAACTGCAGCTCGTGGAGTATGGGAAAGCTTGCTTAAGAACAGGTTCAAAGTTATTATCTTTTAATTTAAGAACTAGTGTCTTGTTATTCTATTCCATGCTAATTATGTATCTGGAAAAATGTTATTTATAGTGGGACTATGTTAGAAGCTTGGCAAGGCTATATATCAATGGAAACTGAGATGGGGCACATAAACGAAGCTAGATCTATATACAAGCGATGCTACAGTAAAAGGCTTTCTGGTACAGGCTCTGAGGTATATATTCTATTGTACTATATAGCATTGCTTTTGTTTGTTTCATTTACTTGATATTTTCAGCAATGCTAGTCAAAGTCGCAAGCACTTTCAAGGTGCATAGCTGTTGCCTAGGCAGAAAGTGAAAAAGGGTTCACAGTCAAGACAAAAGCGTAATAATTGGAACAATTTAAAATTGTATAATATGCATAAAATTTAAGGACATGTAAGCAAAGGCCATTCTAATTGCATATGACCATTGACCACCCTTTGGTTCAATAAAGGTGCGTAGAACTTTACTCGTTGCATAAAGATATATAGCTGCGACATAAATATAAGCACAGTGGTCACTTTAACCTGTTTTGCCTACTGAAGATAAGGAACAGTCTAGAACCATAACCCTAAAAAGGAATAAAACCTGACAAAAGTAAAAAAACAATTTTGCACCTAGACTTCACCTGTTCAGAGGCGCGCTCCTCCATTGTGCCCAGAGCAAGGTCTTCCCGTTGTGTGGAGGCCACTGTGCTCCGCTTGAGCGTCTTGTGCTGTTTCTACTTTAAAGTTTTTATGTTCTCGCCTCTGATCAGTTAACAAAATCAAGGTCCAGTAACTTCAGTTGTCCACTAATATCCAAATGCATATTTCAAGGGAAGTTCACATGAGAACAGTTTTATCACTTTGATTCACAAGCACACTATATTATGAATGTGTGGCACAAGCAGGCTTATAAGACTAAAAGGGAAATGGACTAGTGTTTCATATGAACACATGTAGATTAAGTTAACATTATTAATGTCAAGGGCAAGCAATTGGGTAATAGCTATAATACTGAGGTGCTTGTTGTGGACTTGTGGGTTAAGTGATGATTCAGCAATTTATTAGGGAAAAAACTCATCTGCACAAATTTATTATGTGTAAAGAGATCCCATAGAGGTATGGGACTGTTTAACAAGTTTGATTACATAGATTTTGATTACTAACTCATTCGTTTTTGAAACTTTTTAGCTTTATTGAATAATTAATTTGTATACAAGAGCCAGGATCACTTTACATTTCCTTAAAATTTACAATACATCTTTCTTTCCTAACAAGTGTTTCATTCAGGACATATGCAACTCATGGATACGTTTTGAGAGGGAATTTGGTACACTGGAAGATTTTGATCATGCTTTACAGAAGGTACTTTTTTATTATAGCCAACCATAAAATTATATGCCAGTTTGAAATATAAATAGTTGGATACAACTCTCACTCTCTCTCTTCTCCCCTCCTTTCATCCCTACAAGTGTTAATTAAAGTGCTAGTGATGTTTCAGATGTATGGACCAACATAATTTATGGTCAATGTTTGGTTCTCTAGTAATTGGAATGACTTGACTAGAGGCATATAAGTTATGACAACCCTTTTAACTTTTCTTGATTTATGTAAACATCCTCTTCTGACGTAAATACCTATCACAATGGTGACACTAGCTTATATGATAAGACATTAACACCATTCGTTTTCGTCATGTGATTTACACGAACCAAATCCAAAGATTTGTCATTTCACTTACATTAATAAAAGTTGGTTGCTATTTTGGCTAATCTACGCCTCTCTGTTATCACTTATCAGATGTATAAAAACAATCTGGTAGTGGGCAGAATTATTAGTGCTGTTAGCTTATTTGATAAGAGATTAGTAACACCATTGGTTTCCGTGATGTGATTTTACATGATCCAAATCCAAAGATTTGTCAACTGACATGAATATGAGTTGACTGCTATCTTGGCTAATATACACCTCTTTGTTATCATAGGTATAAAATCGATCTAGTACCCTGGTAGTGAACACAATTATTAGTGTTGTTAGTTTGGTGGTCTAAGCAATGCCTTGATAGAGTTAATAATGTTTTCTGAAATCTTGCTTTCGCATTTTGATATGTATGATTATGGTGTTTGATTGTAAGATAAAATTGTTAGCTTGCTGATTTTTTTTATAATTTTGTTGTGACGGGTAGTTAACCGTTATGGACCTTCAGTGTGTCTGATGAGATACTTTTATCATTCCAGGTGAGTCCTCGGCTTCAGGAGCTACAGTTATTTAGATTACAGCAAGAGAGCAAAATTATTGCTTCATCAACAGATCATAAGGACTCTGCTAAGAATAATAAAGGTGAAAAGAGAAAGTCATCCTCAGATGCACCTTATGAAGAGTCACCAGCCAAGCGCCAAAAGGTTAAAGCTCAAAATAAGGGTCCAGTTAAACCAAATAAAGTGGAAAATACTGTTACATCAACTGACCCTAATTCTCATGGAGAAGATGACAAGAAAGCAAAAGACTCCACACCTGAGAAATTCAAGCAATATACTGACCAATGCACTGTCTTTGTATCAAATCTTAATCCCAAGGCAAGTTTTCTTATACTTTTATGAACATTCTGAGCTTCATAAGTAGTTTGTTTTTTAGGGTTATTGAGATAATTGTGACATTTTCAGGCGAATTCTGAGGACCTACGTGCTTTCTTTAGTGATGTCGGTGGCGTCGGGGCTATTCGAATACTGATGGACAAGTTCACAAAAAAATCAAGGGTCTCTCCCTCTCTCTCATGGTTCATATTCTGTAAATACTTCTTAATATGCTTAAGTAAAACACATTAAAGTCATCCCATTTGTCATTATTTCTTTTGCCAATTGCCATTTTAGATGTCATTATTTCTTTTTCCAATTGCCATTTTAGCTTATTTCTTGGATATCAGTGGAACATTCTTCTGAAAGATCATCTATTTTTGTAGCTAAATGAGTCTTAACTTGAGGAAGGTTATAAGCTATTTATGAAAATGTTACAGTTTCGGCTGCAACTCATGTTTTCCATCATGTTTATCACAAAATCTTGTGAAAATATAAATAGAAAATAACAAGGACTTGACGATTGATATGTAGATAATCTCAATCTCTATGAAGCTGTTATTCTGTTTGTCTGAACTCTTTTCTTCATTTGTTGTTCATAAAATAATTATTATTGCAATAATAATTATTATTATTACTATTAATATGTAACACTTTCACACGTGCTTTATAAAGGGATTAGCATACGTGGACTTCTTTGATGATACACACCTTGAGGCAGCTGTGGCTAAGAATAAGCAAATGCTTCTTGGAAAGAAGTTGAGCATTGCTCGTTCTGATCCTAAAGGCAGACGAAAAGGATCGGCTGCTTCAACAACAGAACGACAAGGTAAGGACATAAAACTTCAACAATACTTATTACTTGATAAACTAAACCTCCTTGTAAAACACACAATTGCTGGACTCCGGTGGACAACTTCGTATCGTTACTATATTGTGCCATATATGGTTTTATGTCATTTGAGATAACTCGTTAACCATTATACCGAACCTACACGATTCGTTTCCTTTATTTTCTAGCTCTATAAAAAGTAAGTTTCTAGAACGTTCTATACGCTTGTCGGGATCGGCATAGTCCGCTTTTATGTTTGGTTTTGAGCTTTTGTTTCATGGCTGGTTTAATTCGTGTTTTTATTTAATTAATTAAGAATCCAGACTCTGCTCTTGAGTGGGATACACTGGGTTTGTTTGTTTGTTTATTTAATTAATTAAGAAATATATAAATATTTTTGCAGGAGAAAAAGGAAAAGTTGAGCTAAAGGGGAGAAATACTTTTGCTGTTCCTAGAGCCTTAGGTTGGTCTAAACAGACATCATCATCATCTTCTACTGCAGATGCAGGAGATGAGAAACCCAAATCTAATGAGGAGTTAAGGAAGTTGCTTCTAAACAAGACATGAAACCCCCTAAAACATAATGTCTACTTTACCAAAATTTACTAACCATGCTATGGAAGGAACTTTTGGCATGTTGCAAGTGAGTTTCTATAACTTCTACAAATTTTACCTGTTATGATAAACATCATCATGAAAGTAATTTGAAATGCAAAATCCGTAGGTGTTTAGATTTTATCAAATGTTTTTATTATTTAAGGTGTTAGCACCTAATGCTAAATCTATTTATGTTTCATGGCATTAGTATGGGAAATTGCTACCAATGATTCTTAGCCGAACTGATTAAGGTTGATTAAGGTTAGGTACCCATGAATGTAAATAAATGGGAGGTCATGGATTCAAGTCTCACTTTAAGTAAAAAAAATACTCGGAGTTGAGCCAGAGGTTTTTTTCAGCAATGAGTTTCATCCTGAGAAGGTTGTCGGGTGCGGTTCCGGCTGGGAAACAGATAGGTGGGCTCGATTAAGATATTACCTATCTTTCGAAAAAAGGTCGTATATTTACCGTTCAAAAAAGACTGCGATTAGTTGGATAGCTTTGAAGTTAGTTAGTGACTCATATGTCGTATCAAAAAGGTTCTTTCATATGGATTTTATCTAGATACACCACTTCTGTCTCTATTTTTATGAAGGGCGGTCATAAAACTACAGATTTTATACTTTTACCTTTCTTAAGTGTGTTTGAGTTTGACTCCTTTCTACTTTACTGGATTTATTGTCACATCGATCAATTTCATTGAAGTCTGTTTTCTTTTATTTATTATCTATAAAATGTATTTTAAGTATCTTTTATATTTTAAAAAAAAATATTATTAAGTTGTTTTTTATAAGTGTAAATTTGATTTTATTTTCAGGTAAGTGAAGTTATTATAAGAAATTAACATCACAATGTATATGTTAAAAAAATGTGAAATTATAAAACTCTAATACAAACACTAATTTTTTACTAACCTTTTATTCTCTATCTTTTTTGTTTTTATTTTGTTTACTTTAGTTTTCTTTCCTTTCCATTTTTTTACTACTTTTATTATATAACTTTATCTTAAATGTTAATTACTAATTTTATTTTATTTATAAAATGTAAATTATATTTATAGATTAAATTTATAATATATACATTTTTATTTGTTTAATTTAGTCATTTACTTTTCCAATAATTCCAATAAAACTTAAAGAACTTAAACTACATTTCTCGCGTTTATATATATGTTAAACTTTGTTATTTAAAACAATTCTACTAAATTTTATGTAATTGTTAACCAAAATCAAACATCACAGTGCGTCATCCCCGTAATCTACATCTTGGAGTCTCTGGTTAATGATTTCAACATGACATAATTGACTACCACACTAGCTATATTATGTGCGGATCAGAGGTAAACCTCGAAATCATATTTCTATAAAACTTATTTTTTTTGGGTTTCAAGAATAAAAAAAATTGAATCCTTATAGATACGCTGCTAATGCAATATAACAACTGTTATATATGTATGAATATACAACTGATAGATATATGTATTTGTCGGCATAAATCAAATGAAAACTCTTGAATTTTGCAAAAACTCTAAGAACTAATGAAAAACGATTATTTTATTTTAACCATAGTACCAACATTATTACTAAAATATAATATCATTAGTTAGTTTACATGTAAAAACTTACATGTATTTATATATTTTAAAAACTTACATGTGTAAATGGTAAAAACTTACATATGTATTAATGGTAAACTTACGCATGTGTAAAATTTTAATATACAAATACATATAAATTAACACATTTAAGTTCTAAACACAGTAGGTGAGTTTTAAATATTGGTTCTATTATTTATCAAGAGAAACCATGAGGCTATTTCTACTAATACATGGATGTTTAGAAGCATGTAACTAACTCAACCTAACTCAACTAACTCAATTGAGCACATGTCAAATATCTTGAACTAACTCCTTAATAAGCATATGACTAACATACCCCTTCAAGCTAAACAGGTAGAAGTCACATGCAGCTTGGACTCTTAAATATCAAATCGAGAGGATGACAATCCTTTGATCAACAAATCAACTGGCTGAGAAGCAGTAGGAACATATCAAACACAAAGCATCCGTGTCAAAACCATATCTCGAATAAAATGCAAGTCGATCTCAATATGTTTTGTACGCTGATGAAACACATGATTTACAGCCAAATAGGCAGCACTAATATTATCACAACGCAAAGTAGGCAGATGCAGTTGTGGAATATGTAAATCCCGTAGCAAAGACATAATCCAACGAAGCTTAGTGGCAGCATGCGCAAGAGTATGATACTCAGGCTCAGTACTAGAACGAGCAATAGTATGTTGCTTCTTGGAACTCCACCTAATGAGGTTGGGACCAAGAAATACACAAAACCCAGTAATAGAACAACGATCATCTGGGCACCCAGCCCAATCTGCATCAGAATATCCATGAAGATCAAAACTATCGGTCAATGAGATAGTCAAACCATGGGAGGTAGATCCACGAAGATATCGAAATACACACTTAACTGTAACCTAGTAACGATCAGTAGATGTCTGCAGAAACTGAGACACTTTTCTGTAGACACCTTGCTGACAGGATATTGTAAAGCATCAACGGTACTACGATACAATGTAGGGTCCTTCGATAGAACGACTGAATAAGGAGAAAGCTAGTGGCCAGAAGCAATTGAGTGGATAACGGGCGACACTGAGCTAAACCAGTACGCTGTAATAAATCAAGTAAGTAACACTGCTTACATAGATGTAGGCTATCATTAGTAAACGAAGCCTCAACACTCAATAAATAGGATAGAGTAACGAAATCCTTGAGTGCAAACTAAGAGTGTAAAAGAGTAATCAGAGTAGACACAAACTCTAAAGAATTGCTAGTAATAATGATGTCATCCACATATACTAAAATATAACAAGAATTGCCATCACGCTGATAGACAAACAATAAAGTATCTGAAATGCACTGAGAAAACCCACTAGCAAGAAGAGCCGGGGAGAGCTTGGAAAACCAAGCTCGAGGGGCCTGCTTGAGGCTATAAAGAGCCTTCCGGAGAAGAAAAACATAATAAGGCCGAGTAGTGTCAACAAATGCAGGTGGTTGAGACATATAAACAGTCTCTGATAAGTCACCATGAAGAAAGTCATTATTGACATCAACTTGGAAAATAATCCATCCACGGGAAAAGGCACATATAAAACAAGACTAATATTAATGGATTTAACCATAGGGCTAAAAGTCTTAGTATAATCAACCTTCTCAGTTTAATGAAAGCCCTTAGCAATAATATGGGCTTTATAATAACTAACCAGACCGCTAGGATTATGCTTAATCCTGTAAGCTCACTTACAACCAACAATGTTGGCAGAAGTAGGAGGAACAATAAGATCCCACGTACTGTTGGAATACAGTGCATCAATATTAGTACGCATACCATCCCACCAAATAAAGTAATGTTGAGCCTGAGAGAAAGTGTAAGGCTCAGTAGTAGGAGCAGTAATGGCATGAAAAAAACATGATCTGGGATTGTCTAGGCTGGCGAGTATGATCATGATAACGAGTAACCATTGGATGAGAAGGACGAGGAGGAGAAGAAGAGGGAATAAAATATGAAGATGACACAGGAGATGGGGAAGATGAAGGAACTAAACTGTGAGAAATAGGGTAAGATGGAGGTGGAATAAAGAAGTTGCAGGATCGGTTTTGGTCACTTAACAAGTGGTTTTTCTCTCAAACTCACATTGAACAACACTCAGAAAGAGTCTAACAAGAGTTGATCACAATATAACAAGTAACAAATGATAATGAGCACAGTAAGTAAATTTTCAAGGTACTTTTATATATTGCTTCTCAACTCAAAGGATTACAAGACTCTTACAAGCTCAAGCTCTGGCTCTATCTCTATCTAATGAGTTACAATGAGAATACATATATAATACTACCTACAGCCGGATATAGTTTGATACCACCTGGAAACCTCTAACCAAACGCCTATACTACAAGACTATAGGTTAAGGTATCTCAGACATTTTGCCTGAGATTTGGTGGTCAGGACATGTCCTTGACTTACCTTTTGTCACCAACTAAAGTTGATAACATGTATTATCATAAAAAGGTAAACAGTAGAATAAAGTATGGTCAACAACATGGCTCTTTAGGAAGAAGCCATGCTGTATCAGAGGTCTGCAGCGGATTGTCAGAGACCATACTTATGTCTACTGGTTATAGCAATGTCTTTCGAAGGATAAATTGCTTCGGAAGAATAACTTCTTCCGAAGCCACTTATACTTCGGAAGACTGCTTCTTCCGAGGCTTGGAGATTTCTTCT
>BJCO01665457.1:0-12391 GCA_018326465.1 Flaveria floridana | reverse complement strand
CGCTCATGGCAGCGAATCTGTCCAGCGAAACTGGCAGAAGTGCTGCCCAGTGAAACTGGTAGCGAAACTGCCAGTGAAACTGGTAGCGAAACTGGCAGCGAAACTACCAGCGAAACTGTCAGCGAAACTAAGAAGAAAATGACGTTTTCGTGTATTAACTTTCGTGCAGCTAGAGTATTCAGGCTATAGCTTAAGTGGCTTAGAATTTAAGCTATTTGGATAAGCTCAGGTGAGTTCTAGATCCCCTGTTTTATACATGTTTTAAATGTTTTGGGGCGGTGTGCATACTAAATACTTACCTTTATTATCAGTTCTTTTAAAGTAAAGTTTTATACTCTATCTTATATGGAAAATGGGGTTTTCTAATGAATTGCCTTGTATTGTGTTGTGTTATATTATGTATAACTTAAACACGAAAGTAAAACTTAAAGAAAGGTTATGAGGCCCATAACATGTACCTTGATAAAGTGATAAAGTAAAGCCTTGCAAGCAATTGATAAAGGAGGGTTGCATTAGTTGTACCCTCACCCTGTTAGAGTGATAAAGTAATGCTCGAACAGGCAGGTCTGTAAGCCCTGAATTGGCATGACAATAATGGTCTGATCGGGTACGACAGTAAGTCCTAAATTGGCGTGTCGGTAAAGTCCTAGGCGAGCCTAGGCCCCGATAGTGACAGAGAATTGACGGATAAAGAAGAGTAATAAATAACAAGTAATGATAAAGTATCGATAAAGTGATAGCCCGTATGTATTGATGTTTTGATAGATGATGATTATTTTTCTACCGCTAAAGCTATTACACTTTACGAAAGTTATTTAACAAAGTAAACCTAGAATTCACTCAGCAAAGCTGACTTTTGTATGCATATCAGTTGACAGGTGAAAGTTAGCGCTTATGGGATGTGAGCATGGACTGAAGCTTCTTGGCATATAAAGACTGGCATCCCCGATGAAGAAGAGCTTAAGAGGACTTTTAAATAGTTTTGATGTTTAAAGACAATGTTTATATTTTAATTGTAATGAATTGAAATTACCGTATTTTTCCGCTGCAACATATATATTTATACATATACGAGTAAATGATTGCTTTAAATCGATGTTTTGCTGTGAATGACCAACCGTGAGGTTCCCTGAGAGAAGGGGGCCTTACATATTTGTACCAAAAACTAGTGTCTAATGCCTTATTTTACCGTAATTTACAAAGCTTCAAACCATGACTTCTCCATTATTCCCCGTTGGTGGGGGAAAAGCAGATTGGAATATCATCATCGCAACCATACAATTTGTAAAACCAAACAATTCCCAAAATTTGAAGCTTTGTAAATGACTCCACCACCCATATGTCATGTCTAAATATTTAGTTTGAACATAATTTAACATAACATAGACAATTAAGATTCTAGAGTTTACACGGGTCTGTACACAGTACCCTTATAAAATTCATTACTGGAGGAAAAGGTTTTCATTCATGTAAAATTATCAAACCAAGTCACAACAATTCAAGGATCACGGACATGGAAAAAACAAAAATTATACCCATTTCTAATTTCTTCCATATTCTTCCCCAATCGAAGGCAGTCGACGAAGCTCTACCTCATTTGCAGTTGGTAACCTTCTTCAATTAGATTCAAGCACGCGGTTCTCACCAAAGGGACGCAAATTGTCCAATGTAGCAATACTCGCGGGTGTTTAATGCGTAGAAGATGGGAGATGAAGATGAAAACCAATCTTCAGTTTTCAAGAATGGGTTTTTGTTTTAGATTATGATTTCTATGAAAGAAAATTTTTTAAAAATGGAAGATGAAAGAAGAGTTGGTAACAATAGTGGTTGTGATTCTGATTGATTAGACACTTACTTTTTGCACAGGTACGATGGCTGCAGGGAAATTACCTTCATACCCCTAAAGGATAAGTCAAGAGTGCAGGGAAGGAATATTTAAACCCAATAAAATTAGAGCCCTTAGATCAAAAGGTACAATACAAATCAATGGCCCACATGGAGTTGAAGGGTTCTTATAAAAACCCTGAGTTCTCATTATAACCCCACCCTATATATATATATATATATATATATATATATATATATATATTAAGGATTATAGTTATGACGTATAAATTCAAATGCGAGGACTCCCGTGAACGGGGCTTCATAAGTCCAAAATTTAATTTTCAAAGATCACTTACACCTACTACATGCTGAGCTAGTTTTAGCTTGCTATATACACACATACTCCAAACTTTAATCACATTACGTCAAAGTTATAAAGTGATTTATTTGAAAAGTATGTTTTTTAGAAAATTAATATCCGTCTTCGTCACTTTAATTTCTCCTCAGTGTACTATCTAAAATTGTGCCCTTGAACATTGGTCTCTCTTTTGTAGTTCTTTTTGTTGGATCCTCACTCGTCCATGTGTCCATCCCTCGCTGACGTGACTTATTCCTCAGTGATTTAGCAAGAGATTATGGGAATCTCTCGCCCAAAATTACGAAAACACCCCCTCGCCCAAAATTACGAAAACACCCCCTCGCCCATAATGTTTATAGAACCAAAAAAATCTGTATTTTTTCATTTATTGTTTTTTAAATACTTAAAAATTTAATTTTATCTGATTTTCCCTTATATATTTAATGTTTACTCTTAACAAAGTTATTAAATCTTACATTCTTCTCAACCTTCTTGTTACTTTCTTATTAAAATTCTCTCAAATCAGAAAATATCAGTTAATATAATACTATGCAGTGGGGTAAATGATAATTTGTAAACGGTGTTGAAGAGTATCTACCATTAAAAGGTAAATATGTTAGACATGTTCTTAGTTTATCTAGTAATATAACATATAATGAATTAAAAGATATTAGTTCTTCAAAACTAATAATTCAAAGTTATATACGGTTATCGTATAAAATGTCTACCTATACTCATTTTATTTATATAGTGATGATAAAGATTTATTTTATTTTATGAATGTTGTTCTTAATGGTCAAAACAAACTTTTTATGTTATTCGTCAGTAAAGAATCCGATGTTGGTAGTAGCTCCGCTGTCCACGAAAAAAATTTTAATTTTACAAACGACACTGAAAAGTTTATTTATGATTTAAACGATATTTATGTGGATGATAAGAGTTATATTGATGTTAAGCAAAAATATCATTATGAAAATGAAAAAAAAGGATTTTTATGAAAAAGATGATCCGCCTCCTTATAATTTCGAATATAAAGTTCGTGAATACATTTTTTTTATAACCGGAGTAATTAGCGGATCCTACAAATTATTCACTCAAAAAATACTATCTCTGGGTTGTCAACTGATTCTAAAAGTGATTGTTTCAGTAACAAAAAAGAATTACAACTGAAATTGGGTACGATGTATCTTACCGAATATTTTGAGTATAAAGTGGTTAATTCATCAAAAAGTATATTTGAGTCGTCATGTCGTAACGATGGTTGCGATTGGTGTATCCTGCACATTGTTTTAAAAATACAAGCATATTTCAAGTTAGATATTTTAAATCAGTTCGTAGTTATTCAAGAACACAAACTTATCTTAATATTCGTCAAACAAACAAAAAAGTATTGGGTCATATAATTAAAGCCCAATTAAAAATAACGGTTGAATTTACCGGGGTAAAGAAATTATGAATGATATTAAAGGGGGATTTAAAGTTAGCATATCGTACTCTCAAGCTTGGCATGGCAAGGCTTACGCGCTCGAACTTTTAAAAGGATCTCCAGAAGAATCGTTTTCACATCTTCCTATTTACAGCTACATCTTGAAGAAAGCAAACCCGGGTACGACCACTGACATTGCTGTAGATGAAATGGGACGTTTTGAAATGTTATTCATTGCTATCGGTGCAATGGTAAGTAAATCTTTGAGTATGTTTTTTTAATAATACTAAAGTTATTTATTTATTTAGATTCGAAGTTTGTGAAATTTTTATGGCCTTTAATTGTGATTGACGGGACACATTTAAAGGGAAAATTTTTAGGCATCGTGTTTTGGGCAGTAGGTATGGATGAAAACAATTAGATTTTACCAGTTGCACATGGTGTTGGTAAAACAGAAAGCGGAGAGTTTTGGAAATGATTTTTATCAAAACTTAGAAATTGTATTGGTGATAATCTAAATTTGACAATTATATCTGATAGAGCTGGCTCAATTGATATGACAATTAGAACAGTGTTTCCATATGCATATCACGGGTTATGTTGTCATCATTTGATGGTGAATTTGCGCTTAAAATTAATGAAATGAAAAAATTATGAGTCATTGTGGTGGCAAACCTGTAAATCTTATAGAGTTTCTAATTTTGAAGAGCGATTTTATAGACTCACCGTTATACTTCCACGTATTCAAAATAGTTTAGTCAATATTGGGTTTGAAAAATGGGCAAGAGCACGCTGTTCAGAAAGTCGTTATAATATCATGACGTCTAATAGCGCTGAGTCTATCAATGCTTTATAGTGAAGAACTACCAATTATTGAGCTCGTTGAAATTTGTCAAAAATATCTACAAAAATGGTATTTTAATCGTAGACAGATTGCAGGTAATATTTTTATAGAAAACTATTATATAATATTTTATGTTTTTGTTAAAAATATAAACATATAAACTTTATAGGTGATTTGCCGTATTGTCTTACAAAATAGGCAAAAAATAAAATAACAAAAAGAATTGCAAAAAGTGCGAAATAGATAGTGACCGAAATCGATGATCACACATTTGAGGTTTAAGACAGAGGCAAAAATGGTTTGATTGATTTGTTGAGCAAAACATATAGTTGTAGACAATAAGAACTCGCTGGTTTACTTTGTGGTCATGCGATTGTTGTTTCAAGGTTTTTAAATATAAAAGATTGTAGTAACTGGGCTTTAAACTGGTTTAGTAAATATATATATAAGGATACATATAAAAAGTCAAGAAATCCTTTACCAGCACAATTTGAGTGGGAGATACCTTCTGATTTTATGCTTGTGCAGCCACCGCTGACAAATAAAAGACAAACTGGATCGTGAGAAAATAAGCGCATACCGTCACGTGGGGAGGTAGTAAAAGAAGTTGTATGTAGTAAATGTTGTACATAGGGTCATAATCGTGACCAATGCAGAGCCCCACTGCCATCATAGGTTTCGTCAAAATCAAGGGTAGATGGAATCAGTAATCCTTATCAACCAACATCATGTGTCAACCCAGAAGATTTTCGTGAATACGTCTTTGACGCAACTAGCCAACCATCACAAATATAGGATATTGATTTGAACGAACCTTAATGATGAAATGATTTTGATTTTTATTAAAACATATTTGTATTAATGTTTTATGTTGGTAGTATTATTAAAATGAAAAAAATATATTTAAAATTATAATTACATTTTCTCCCTATAAATATAGCAATGTAAACTAGATAGTCCATCCTATATTATCTATCCCACCACCAATACTTCATCCTATCTTTATCTATCTTCATTCAACAAACAACCAATTTTTTATTCATCCTACTATTATCCATCAATTCAAACTTATTACTCTACATTAATTAAAAATGCTATTCGTCTTTCACATACGTCCTGCTCTAAAAGCTTCCTACAAATTACAACACCATTATTAACTTATCTATATAATACTGATCAAAATGGTTCCATTCTTGTTCATATTTTTCTTATCTAAATAATACTGATTATATGAGAAGTACTAAAACGGGCAGTAAGAACTTCTACATTGAAGTGGCTAAGATGTGTACTACAATTTACATCTACTTGGCCCAATGTAGACGGCAAGCTTTGATTACGGGTTGCCTGCTCAATAGTGATAAAAGATATATTATGTGTTGACATGAAATTATAACGACATGCTATGTGTTGATGGAAAATAATGAATACATGTTATGTGTTGACAGGAAATAATGAAGACATGCTATGTGTTGACAGAAAATAATGAAGACGTGATATGTGTTGACATGAAATAATAAAGACATGCTATGTGTTGACATGAAATAATAAAGGCATGCTATATATTGACTAGAAATAATGAAAATATAAAAAAAATGTATTGATTCCTTCTTTTTATTTTTAAATTATTAATTTTTGTATAATATATTAGTGGCACATTTATATTTCCCTAACATTATTATTAAAATGAAAAATAAATACAACACTGTTATAAACATCACCAACTTTAATCCAACAAATTCATTCAACATCTTAAATTAACTTTATATTACAATGACAAACACACAAAATAAGAAAATTATGAAAACTAATAAAAGAAATTTTAACATGGATGGGGTAAGCTACACCAGAAGTACAACTGATCACCCATGAAACGCCTATACAACTTAGAGGTCTCTTTAAAATTTCACCACAATCTATATGTTTTCCTGTAACTAAATGTTCCATCAACATACAAACGTAAACTCCTTCATTACCCCTCAAGGCTTGGGGTGATGTAACATAATCTTCATTTACTTCAATCCCATAGGGTTTTTCGGGTTGGCCGATATTATTCCAAAAATGAAGATTTACTAATAAAGCGCTGAAATACACATACACTTTTATTAACTCCGGATGAATCAATCGATCAAATTTATCATCACCTATTTCTTCACTACAAAAAATCTCCAATTTTATTGTACACAAATTCACACGAACAAGCACTCATTCTTCACTCTGAATACAAAAAGAAAGGTATACATAATCAACATCTAAAAAATAGGGATACGGGTTAAACTTTCCATCAGCAAATGAAAGGCATGCTTGCTACATGAATGAGTTAACAAGTCAAAAAACCGTAAAGGTAGTATAATCCAACTCATATTTGACAGTCCATCTTTGTATAGCTCTCTATGTCTCCAATTCATTATTCTCAAAATCTAACCTTCAACATGCTATATAAAAATACATTTATTAATACAAGTATAAAAAATAATTCTATTAATAATATGTAGAAAAATTTACCACTGCACTTAAATAACCGTTACGTCTGACATAACAAAATACCCCAAAAATTCTTGTCAAATTTTATGAGTGTTAAAAAAATAGCAGAATAACAAAAAGGGGCATCTCCCTTATTGTAAAATTCTATATATTTTTTGACCATTTTTCTGATTCATCATCTAAAATGGCTCATCTACGTACATAAGGTCGATTGGTTAGTACACCCGGTTTTGAACATCCGAAGTTGAAGATTCAGATTGATTCTTTGGACGTCTTCATTTACTCCAATTACAAAATAAAAAAATTGTTAAAAATAATATAAACACGATAATACATTCTCCATATTAGGCCCAGTAGAAAAAAAATCCTAATATTAGAGGTGAAGAATATACAAATTGACTGGTATTAACCTAAAACACAAAAATTAAAAAAAGTTAGGTTTAAATATTAGGAAAATATATTAATTATAAATAAATTAAAAATGTTAGTGTATACTTACTTCTTCTACATCTTCTTCAAACGCATCCTTCGGAGTATACGTTCCAGGATTGTCTTTTCAAAATATTATCCTTTAAAAAAAACATAATCAACACATTTTGTATAATATATATATGAAAAGTAATAATAATTGATGTGATGAATAATTACAAGTAATTTGTGAACTATTTTCTCTTTACTTTTCGGGTTAGAACAATGAGTTTTATTATGCTTTTGTGGCGCATCTGAATTAATATTTACGTGAGACCCCTTAACATTTTGCATACCAAAACTCTCATCAACTTATGACACATTATTTCCGTTAGAGTCATTATGTTCAAATATTATTTATTCCCGCTCAGGTGGAATTTCACCTTAATAAAGACAGCTTCGTTGGTATGATTGCAGAGACTGATCAAACAGGGTTGAAACAATATTTGATGGTAGATACTGACCTGAAATTATTTAAAAATTATTATTAAAATAATAAAATAATATCACTGTAATTCATTAAATATTTGACGGTAGATACTGACCCTAAAATTATTTGAAAAATTAATATTAAGATAAGAAAATAATATTACTATAATTCATTAAAAACAATAACTTACCTCTCTTGAATTGTTTATAATAGATAACGCTTGTTCCCACGTTATTAAAATCATACGATGCTAATCAATAGCTCTTGGTATGTACCCACGTCGTTTGCCATAATTATCGGAAAAATTTCAAATATCCATATCTATAACAAATAAAATATTTTAACTGAATATATAATAAAAATAATTAATATAATTAAAAATTATGAAAAATGCCCAAACAAATCCTTTGATGCTGTATTTTAGCTTTTTCTTTTGTTTTTCTCTTTTATTTTTATAAAGAGCATTATATATATGAGGGTAAGTATGATTCCAAATATATGTACCCTATGGAAATTCATTCCATTCTTATAAATCATTAACTAAATCTAGAAGTTGACCGTTTGAAATTCTTTTTCCTTTTAATCCTATAAAACCTTGTTGAACAAGTAATAATAAACAAACTTTTATTACGGTTACATCATTAAACATGTGTAACCTGTTATCAAAAACTTCTCTTAAATCATCTAACATAGGTTTAATTATCCAGTTTTATGAAAAATGGTATCAAGACAATTTTTCCTCGTAGAATATTTTGACGCGTCATATCTCCAAATTTAAACCCGATAATAATACAAAATTCTTTACGCTCAAATTGAAGATTTTGTCCATTAATTGAAAAGTTTATACCGTTCTTCAGATTTTCGGTGTGAACTTGGGTTTGTAATATCAAATGAATAAATGATTCATCATTACTAATGCATTCACATAGTAACTATTTTGCAAAACATGTGTTGTAAAACCTAGCAAGTTGATCAGGGTTGTTTTTTAATTTATTATAAATCTGTTTTATAATTTTTACATTGCATCTAATAGTAATACTATTGAATGTATAGAAACAATGCATAAAAATTATAAACAATTTAAATATAATAAAAGCAATGAATAAAAAAACAATAGAAGTAGAAAGTGATAACAAAAACTAACCTCGTGCTCCATCATCATAATTTTCTAAAATTAGAATATTTTCTAAACAATTTTTAAACAATTTTCGGAAGATTTTCAAAACAATTTTTAAGGATTTTTTTTTTTAAATTTTAGGAGTCCCACATGGTCCCCCACCCCTTTAATACTCATCGTGTCAATTAATAGCACTCGTCTCGAAATACGTGTTCTCTGACATGGCGAGAGGATGTCACATCCCTCACCAAGTTTGACTAATCTCTCGCCTAGAAGGACGTGCAACATTAGGTTTGACTCGGTGAGATTGTGGTCACATCCCTCGCCCAATGTGACCGATGCCTCGCCTTGTTATTCACGCCCCTCGCTGAATAGGCTGGATCCTCGCCCCTCGTTATTCGATCCCTCGCTACACAAGCGAGATAGCTATCCAATCCCTCGTTTAGGGAGTCGTACCCCTCGCTTACGTGGGTAAGGGTTGTGTCAAATCCCTCGCCTAGGAAGCCTTACCTGTCGTCTATATATTTTTTATAACAAGCAATTTGCACGTGGGCGAGGGAAAATATTACCACGTGGGCGAGGGTTCATAACTTTTCCTTGCTGTTGGCGAGGGTCAAAGTCAAATGTGTATTTTCATATTTTGTATGGTAAATGATTATTTTGGTAATTTGATTTGGTGAACTGATATTTTTGTAATTTTCTCTTTCTGTGAGATACTTACAACATTTACATACCATAATATTTTGAAATAAATATAAAGGCGGTGAGCTAGAAGGGTATTTTTTGAAATCTTCGAATTCATTTTTCAAGACGGTCTAGAAATTATTATTATTATTATTTTGATTGAACTGGATCTTGATCTAAGCAGACATTATGAAAGGATCTAAAGTTCGGCAACCAAATTTTCTACTAGTAATGGTATGAGTGATGTATGTTTTCTTATAATCTTACCCTAGCAATTGTTGTTGATAAAGTTCTTATAATGAATATAAAAAATCCAACAGAGTTATTTAAATAAATCTATAGTATTTAATAAAAAATTTTCTTTTGTTACTTGTTCTTCTCTTGAATCATTTTTTTTACCGTATGTCATTCTTCTAGATATTCTTATTTTATTTTTCTTCTAAAAAGTATTATAGTAATTTAAACACTCATACAACTCTCTATTTTATTAAAAAGTAATTTTATTAATTGCTATATTTCTCTCTCATCTAGACTTTTATAAAATCAAGCTATCTTTTCTAAAAATATTTTTTTATTAAGGAAATTAAAAAACACATCTTTTAACTAAAATAGAAATAATAAACAAACAAAAAATTTATTTGAAATTTCTAAAACACTAAACCTTTTTTAAACAAAGTATTTTAAATCATTTTGTTTTTTTTAAAAATATCATAAGGTGAAATTTTTTAAAAACAGTCTTATGAAAACAACCAAAATAATTACAAACTAAAGTTTTTAAAAACCGGATGGTTATAAAGATAATTTTTTTATAAAAAATCTTAAAACGAATATTTTGAAATAAAACTATTTAGATAAGAGAGTTATAAAATAGTATAATTATTTTATTTATTGAACTATTACGTATATGTAATTTTAATTATATATTTTATTAAAATATTATACTTTCTTCTTGTATATTACTAACTATAATTCGTTTAATAAATGAGTTTTTAGCCTATCAATTTATCTATCTATCTATAAAAAAACTAAAATAAATGTGATATAATTTTAAGTCTCATCATACTAATTTTCTCATTTTCTATATTATTAATAATATTATTATTTACTAATAATATTACTCATACCATTTTCTAATTAAAAAATTTATAACTTAATAAATTAAAAACCTATTTTTTAATTAAAAACACACTTTTGAAAAACAAAATTTTTATTAAATACAGAGCACAACAATTTTTTTTATAAAAATTCATTTTTCCTTAAACAAAATATTTAAAAATCATAATTTTTTTAAAAAACAAAAATTTAAGAAAAACACATTAATGTTTATTTACTTAAAGTAGCTATTTATATGTTGATAATCATAGTATATCTTCAAACATGATTTTACAATACATAAATAATTTAAAGTTTTAGTTATTCAATACGTGTAACTCACGGATACTAATTTAGTATAAAATATCATACGGGTGGGAAAGGTGCCCACGCCATACACATCACACCACATATCTATCAATCATATTTTGCCATTTCACACCATGCCATACCATATGGAGGGGGGTGGGGGGGGTGCTCACACCGTGTTTTTCTCATTGTGAAGGGCTCTGTGCAACGTTTAAAGTGGGGAAGAAGAACCCGGCGTGAGGATGCTATGAAATAGCAAAACTACGAGGCGTGAGGGACCGACGGCAGTGTTGTCGTGCGGCGCCGGGCCTTGCGGTGGGCTCACGGCCTTGGTGTCCCCACCCTAACGTTTTAAGTTAGTCTATTTTGAGACGACACAAAGTGTTTCTATCACTATTAATGATTATTTTGATGGTGTCATTCGGGTCTTTTCAATTATTGCGTATGGTTAATAATTCAACTATGAAATCCATACCAACACTTAATATATGCCGTTAAGGAAAAGTAGATATACGACTAATAGATAAATCATGTTCAAGATACATCTCTTGAAATAGAATGAACTTCATCGAAATCGGTTTCTTCTTGTTTAAGTAATAAAATTAAAGGAATTTATATATTTTCTCTAGATCAATAATTACATATTTTCTCAAGTTTAAAAATTCAATTACATATATTTTTTTTCTAAAACATATATATTACATATTTATCCATTTCATTAAAATTTACGCATTAAGTGCATTTTTACGAAGATACTTTTATGTATATGTATAAGGGTTGTTTGACAACATCTGATTGAATAAGTGCTGAATGAATAAGAGGGTCGGAACCAGTAAGAGGTCTGAACCAGTAAAAGGTCTGAACCAATAAGTGTGTTTGGTATAAATTTTATAGACAATATAAACCCAAAATTCTCTTAAAAAACCCAAAATTCACACGCTCCCCCCCATTCCCCTGTTGCCGCCCTCGCCGCCCTCACCACCACCCTCGGCGGAGTTCCTCATCTCCGGCGACATCACCACCGATTCAGAGAGCGACGGTGGCCGACCACCACCGCAAGCACCACCGCACGTCGCCCTACCACCACCGCACGCCACCACCACACAGATCTGAACCACCACCGCACGTCACCGACCACCACCGCACGCCACCACCACACATACTGGTGGGGTCAATTCGCCACCGGTCGGTTCATCGCTCAACGAAAGCTCGGGTGGGGTCAATTCTCCACCGAAACCCTAAATCGAAACCAAGTTGGAGCGGCGGCGAGTTGGAGCTGAAGGGCGGCGACGGCGAGTTGGAGCTGAAGGGCGGCGGCGACGACGAGTTGGAGCAGAAGAGGCCGCGAGACGTCA
>BJCO01664900.1:0-11203 GCA_018326465.1 Flaveria floridana | reverse complement strand
TGTTCAAGTCTTTCTGCTCGAAGAAATACTTCAAGCTCTTGTGGTTAGTGAATATGGTGCACTTCGTCCCATACAGGTAGTGCCTCCAAATCTTTAACGCAAAGACCACTGCTGCTAGTTCCAAATCATGAGTAGGATAGTTAACCTTATGAACCTTTAACTATCGGGATGCGTAGGCTATAACTTTTCCTCTTTGCATTAACACACACCCCAACCCCAAGTAGGAAGCATCAGAATAGACCACCAGATCTTCACTTCCATCGGGTAATGACAATACCGGAGCTTGGGTCAACCTCGCCTTCAATTCTTCAAATGCCTGCTCCTGAGCTTGACCCCATACAAACCTTACATCTTTCCGAGTCAACTTGGTTAGTGGAGAAGCGATCTTAGAGAAGTCTTGAATAAACCTTCGGTAGTAGCCCGCCAAACCCAAGAAACTACGGATCTCGAATGGCGTCATTGGAGACTTCTATTGCATCACCGCTTCCCACTTTGTCAGATCCACCATAATCCCCTCTGGATTCACCACATGACCCAAGAATTGAACCTCACGCAACCAGAACGCGCATTTGGAGAACTTGGCATACAATTTCTCCCTTCTCAACGTCTCTAACACCTCTCGAATGTGACCGAAATGCTCTATCTCACTCTTCGAATAAATCAGGATATCATCAAAAAATACAATCACTGAATTATCCAACATCGGCCGACATACACGATTTATCAAGTCCATAAAAGCAGCTGGAACGTTGGTCAAACCATAAAGAATAGGTATCCTCTCTTCATTCATTCATTCATTCCTTCATTCTTTAATTTTCGTTCATTCATCATCCGTTCTTATCATTAATATTCTTTCATCATTACCTCTTTTCTTTCCATCAAACCATAAACCTTACCCTTCTGTTTCCTGGTACTGGACCTAGGCCTATCGTAGACCTTCTATAACGGTGCGTCGCACCTCTGGCCACAGTACCTAAGGTAAAGTTTAGGTGTACCATTGCCATGTGCAATACCCTTCTGTTCCTGGTACTGGACCTAGGCCTATCATAGACCTTCTATAACGGTGTACCGCACCTTTGGCCACAGTACCTAAGGTATGCATCAATGGTTCTATACAAATGGTCAATCACAAAGAAAGATCCCGATGTGCATCCTCTCGGGGTAGCGAACCCACACACCGTTGGGCTAACACCTTTCAGTGGCATGTCCCTTCCTAGTCTGTTCCGACAGCAGGGTCGCTCACCTCATACATTTGCTTGCAAGCCTTTCGTTCGTTCATTCATTCATTAATGCATGCATTCATCATGTTCCTCTTTCATTATTATCCACTTTACGTTACACAATACTTTCATTTCATTCATTAACGTAGCACGTAAAGTCACGAGAAAGATAAACATACATCATAATAAGGAACATCATCATACACAGATAGCATCATCATACAGGGCAATATCATACATACATAACATACATCATGCATAATCATGCAACATCATCATCATCTTGCCCAACATAACCACTAAGGCTTCAACAGTCATCTTACATGAACTTACAGGAACTTTTACGTCAATACTTACGTCTGCACTTTCCCCCGAAAGTCAGTAGTTAAACTACGCTTTTCCTCAAGACACAAGCCCTACATGGGCGTATGGGCACCCTTCAGTCGTAGGGCCTCCCATGTGACTGTACCCCATGCGAATGAACACCAGGCGATTGAGCCTCATGCGAAAGGACATCCATGCGAATGGACACTATGCGAATGGACCTCATGCGGTTGAACACTATGCGAATGAGCACTTATGCGATTGAACACTATGCGAATGAGCACTTATGCGAATGGACCTCATGCGATTGAACACTATGCGAATGAGCACTTATGCGAATGGCCCCTCAGTCACATGACTCCCCATGCGATTGGCCCCCAATCGTGCGAATGAAACTCAATCGTGCGATGAACCTCAATCGCACCCCATTCGGCCGTATGGCCTCCAGTCGGTCGCCTAGCCCTAGCTGATGCAGAATGCAGTTCATCCCGAACCTAATCTGCCATTTTGCAAGAATAGGGAGGGTGTGGGCTGCCCTCCCCCTTTTATACCCCCACTCATCTAAATTTCATCACGTTTTGGCAAGTTTGGTCCCTCGACTTTGGACTTTATTTCTTTTATTCTTTCATTGGCTTCAACGTAAATATCCGGGCGTTACATGATTAAAGAAAATAGAACCCTCTGTTTATATGGTGAAAAGCCTAGTGGTGCTATGAAAATAATTTCTTGTAAGAAAGCACAAAAAAGTTTAAGAAAGAAATGCTTAGCTTTCCTGGCTCATATAGTTGATACAAAACTAAATAAGATAAATCTTGAAAGTTTCCCGATTATCAATAAATACCCAGATGTTTTCCCTGATGAGTTACCCGGTTTGCCACCCTCTCATCAGGTAGAATTTAAAATAGAATTAATACTAAGGACAGTCCCTATTGCTAAAACACCGTATCATTTAGCACCAACAGAAATAAAAGAATTAATGAATCAATTACAGGAATTATTGAATAAAGGATTTATACGCCTTAGTGTATCACCTTGGGGAGCACCAGTTCTATTTGTCAAAAAGAAAGATGGAACTTTTAGAATGTGTATTGATTATAGGGAACTCAAGAAAGTCACCATAAAGAATAGGTATCCTCTCCCTAGGATTGATGATTTATTTGATCAGTTGCAAGGATCTAGTTATTTTTTCAAAATAGACTTAAGATCTGGATATCAGTAGTTAAGAGTACAGGAGGAAGATATATCGAAGACTGCATTTAGGACTAGGTATGGCCATTATGATTTATTCTTGAAAGTTTCCCGATTATCAATAAATACCCAGATGTTTTCCCTGATGAGTTACCCGGTTTGCCACCCTCTCATCAGGTAGAATTTAAAATAGAATTAATACTAAGGACAGTCCCTATTGCTAAGACACCGTATCATTTAGCACCAACAGAAATAAAAGAATTAATGAATCAATTACAGGAATTATTGAATAAAGGATTTATACGCCCTAGTGTATCACCTTAGGGAGCACCAGTTCTATTTGTCAAAAAGAAAGATGGAACTTTTAGAATGTGTATTGATTATAGGGAACTCAAGAAAGTCACCATAAAGAATAGGTATCCTCTCCCTAGGATTGATGATTTATTTGATCAGTTGCAAGGATCTAGTTATTTTTTCAAAATAGACTTAAGATCTGGATATCAGTAGTTAAGAGTACAGGAGGAAGATATACCGAAGACTGCATTTAGGACTAGGTATGGCCATTATGAATTTCTTGTAATGCCATTTGGATTAACCAATGCTCCAGTAGTATTTATGGATCTAATGAATAGAGTATGCAAACCTTATTTAGATAAATTTGTCATAGTCTTCATAGATGACATCTTGATTTATTCTAAAAATAAGGAAGACCCTGAATAACACTTAAGGTTAACTTTGAGATTACTACGAAAGGAAAAATTGTATGCAAAATTCTCGAAATGTGATTTTTAGAAAAGAGAAATACAATTCTTAGGACATTTAGTTAACCAAGATGGAATTCAAGTTGATCCAGCAAAAACTGAAGCAGTAAAAAAATGGGAAATTCCAAAGACACCAACTGAAGTATGACTATTTCTAGGTTTAGCAGGATATTATAGGAGATTTATAAAAAAATTTCTAAAGAAAAGCTCAACCTTTGACAGGATTAACCCAGAAAGATAAGAAGTATGTATTTGGAGAAAGACAAAATGAGACATTTGAACTCCTCAAAAATAAGTTATGTAGGGCTCCTATTCTAGCACTCCCAGAAGGAACAGATAATTTTGTAGTATATTACGATGCATCACATCAAGGTTTTGGATGTGTTTTAATGCAACAGGACAAGGTAATTATGTATGCATCTAGACAACTTAGAGGTAGTGAAAAGAACTATACTACACATGATTTAGAACTAGGAGCAGTAGTGTTTGCACTAAAAATTTAGAGACATTACTTTTATGGAACTAAGTGTGTAATTTATACGGATCATAAAAGTTTACAACATATATTTGATCAGAAGATGTTGAATATGAGACAAAGGAGATGGGTAGAGTTATTAAGTGACTATGATTGTGAAATCAAATATCACCCAGGAAAAGCAAGTAGAAAGGAAAGAATTAAACCATTACGGGTTCGTGCTATGAGAATGGAAATACATTCAGATTTGTTGAATCAAATTCGGGAGGCTCAACAAGAAGATAGGTTAAAGATCAAAGGGCAAATAAAAGATTGAGAAGAAGAAACAAATGTAATCCTAAAATTCAAAGGAAGAATTTGGGTACCGGATAATACCATGCTTAGAAAAATTATCCTACAAGAAGCACATAAGTCAAGATATTCTATGCATACAAGAAATTATAAAATGTACAAGGACTTAAAAAGCCAATACTGGTGGCCAGGAATGAAGAGGTCAGTCGAAGAATTTGTAGAAAAGTGTGATATTTGTTCAAGAGTAAAAGCTGAATATCAAAAACCTTCAGGATACTTGCAACAACCAGAAATTCCAGAATGGAAATGGGATCAAATTACTACGGCCTTTGTAACCAAGTTACCTAAAACCTCAAGTGGTTATGACACTATATGGGTTATAGTGGATAGATTAACTAAGTCGGCTCATTTCTTACCTATAAAAGAAGATTATAAGATAGAAAGGATAGCAAGGGTTTACGTGAAAAAAATTATGTTTAGACATAGAATACCCGTATCAATCATATCAGACAGAGACAGTAGGTTTACTTCAAGATTCTGGCAAACATTACAAAAGGCCTTAGGAACCCAGGTAAATATGAGTATAATTTATAATGTTAAGCTATACAAACACTGGAAGATATGTTAAGAGCTTGTGCTCTAGATTTTGGTGGTAACTGGGATTCCCACTTACTATTGATTGAATTTTCATACAATAACAGTTATCACTCTGATATTAGAATAGCCCCATTTGAATCCTTGTACGGAAGAAAATGTAGATCACCCTTGTGTTGGAATGAAATAGAAGACAGATAACTTACAGGCCCTAAACTGATACAAGAAACATCTGATATGATCATTGAAATTAAAAATAAATTGAAAGCAACCCGTGATCGACAGAAAAGCTATGCCGATAAATGAAGAAAGCCATTGGAATTTCAAGTCGGAGATAATGTCTATTTAAAGGTATCACCCACAAAAGGAGTTATCCGATTTGGAAAGCGGAGTAAGTTAAACCCTTGGTATGTTGGTCCATTTGAAATCATTGAAAGGATTGGTCCTGTAGCATATAAGTTAGATTTACCTCAATAACTGAGTGATGTACATAACACTTTTCACGTGTTCAACTTAAAAAAATGTCTAACAGATGAGACATTAAAAGTTCCAATTCAAGAAGTTAAGATAGATAAGAGACTTTATTTTGTGGAGGAACCAATAGCCATCATAGACAAGGAAGTAAAAAGGTTAAGAAGGAATATAATTCCCATAGTGAAAATTAAATGGAATGCAAAAAGAGGACCAAAATTTACATGGAAAAGAGATGATGAAATCAAAAAGAAATATCTCCACTTATTTGAAGTCAGAAACCGGATAAGCTCTCCTCAACTTTAGGAAATACAATGAATTTCAGGATGAAATTCTTTTAACGGAGGGAGAATGTGACAGCCCTAAAATTAAGGTTAGATAAATTTAATATAAGATTCTTACATGTGTTACCCATTATTTGACTAACTCTTTTATGACTTATGTATGGGTTTAATGTATATATATGGTACGTATGCATGCATGGAAGTTATGTACGCATGGATTTAAATGCATGAAATTTATGTCTGCATGTATTCATATGCATAAACTTTTGATACCAAATGTTGTTTGATCAAAATACCTCAATATTATAACACCAAAACATACAACAAATAAAATGAGAAACAACCTAACCAAACACCATAATACAAAGGTAGCATCAAGAAAACTTATTATCCAAAATAAAACTAAGTAAACCTTAAACACTAACTTAAGCACACCCTAACTCTAATCTTGGTTCATTAAGATAACAAACAACCTGATTAACCACTCAAACCTTGTTAACCTTGCCTTTAAGAACTTGATGACTCATATGCTTCTTTACTCGACACCTAGCATCAAGGAAGTCTTCAAAACATGCCATATAACAATCTAAAAGTCCAACTAACCAAAGCTATATTTACCTAATCACTACCCTAAAGCCTAGAACTAATCATGACTAACTCTACCTATATTTGCTACTCCTCAGCCGAAGGACACAACCACAACTGCATACCATCACCACCTCTTCAATTCTCGGCTCTCAAACAACAATCATCATCCACCCCTCTTCTCTCATTTGGTCTCCATATTAATCACATACTCTCATGCAAGGCTTTGAGTGTTTATCATCTACCAAACCGGATTACGAGAAGATCAAGGCTTTGGAGCTCAAGATAATCATCCTAGTCGATTCATCAAGAAGAAAGGTTGCCACCATCGACTACCTTTCACCCTCTCTTCTGTCAAAATCAAGGTTCCAACTCCTAATCATTTACTAACTAAGTTTACAAGTTATATATGTGTTTAAAGAACATATATAATCAGCCCTTGTGATTAAAATATGAAAAGTTCTTCATCAAACTCTACAAATATTTCATCTTGATAAAAAACCAGTGAGAAAAGTTTGAGAATCTGAAAAATATGATAAATTATGAAATCAAACAAAAAGATTATAAATAAAGGGCTGAAATTATATGTATACTTAATAAATTGGTTTACTATTTAAATGACTATGATTGTAGGAATAAACATTAACAATTTTGTCAGAAAATTATGAAATAACAATCTGCAAATTTTGGTGTAAATACAATAAGTAAAATAATTTATACAAATTATTTAAATTAATAGAAGGAAATTATCAACTGGAACAACCAAATATGGTAAAAATATAAAAAAATATATAATGATCCTTATGTGTTATAGAAGCTCCATAATTAATTTTGTAATTAAATTCCTTCATATGACTAAGATTTGTATTTTTATATGATCTATAAATGAAAAGTGGAAAGAAAAATATAAACATCAAGATAAATATTGAAAAGTTCACATAAATTATGATATTTTGAACTCAACAGAAGGTAGAAATTTCGTAATTTTTGAAGATATATAACTATTTTTCTTGAATTTTGGAAAAATTAGAAAAATTACAGTAAAATATTTACTGTGAAATAATGATCAGGAAACTTATGAGGTGCTATGAATTATTAGATGAGTATTCTGGAAAAATTAGGACTATATTAATAACAGTAGCTATTTTTACCAATTTATGCTAAGTTTGTATTAATTTTAACAAATTATCTAGAATTAATTAGAAGTTGAAATTTTTATATTATCTGATAATGTTGCTATTAAACAATAGCAAAAATTTTAAGTAATCATAATTACTATTTTAAATTTATAACTGAGGTACTGAAAATTTTAAAGAAAATTTATCTTTTCTAACTTATAATTAATTTTATAGGTTATCGCTGGAATTAAGGTGAGACTAATAGATCCATTTTCATACTTATAAAGTTTTTGGGGAAAAAACATACTGGTTTGACTGATGCATAAGATTTTGAGAATTTACTGGCAGTTATGTGAACAACCATTAATTCGGATGTGAAACCGTTGGATAATATAGGTAGCACTACTTAGAAAATTAATTCCTGCACTAATAGGATGAGTGTTGTGATGTTATATTATCAGATTTTTGTGTGATTTATATATGACAGTTATAAATCACTTATGTTATAAGTAGGTTTGATTGTTATTTTGCATCAGTATATGTATTTTGTTCAGGAAATAAACCTATGATTTCACCAAATTTATGTTGACTATTTCGAGTATGCTTTTTCAGGTAATCATGTCTAACAATATTATGTTCTCTTTTGATGTGTATAATGGCTGGGGTGAAGTTGTGGGAAAAGTATGTGTGAATCTAACTGTTAATCTGTTCGATCTTACCCTATCGGTGGACGCTCACTTCCATCGTCTCTGAAGATGTAGCAGTTAGATTAATATGTTTTGTAATAGGGTGATATTAAAATTTTGTGTACTAACATTAATGTAACCCGAACTGGTATTATGTTATGTTATGTATTATGTTTTTATTTGTTGTTAGTTAATATTCTGATTAATGCGTTCTGAACAAGCTAGTCACACCTAAAGCATTTCACGCTTTCGTCGGGATGTGACAAAACATAAATGAATACTATTTGCAGAAAAGGTTAAGATAATAACTTTTGAACGTTTTAGACAGTAGGTTCATTTACTTTGTAAAAATAATCTACATGTCATTACAAAGTACACAATGACCTTAATTTCCTTTATATTATTTACCATTTGCCTTTTATTCATTATTAAGACTAATCAATCAACCCAATTGAAGGGCTTATTCTACAAAACAAATTAAACTTTAATACAAGAATAATTATAACTCAATCACCTTCAAGTCGATCTTTCTTTCTCTCCTTCAAACTATCTTGCATCAGTAATTCACATTCGCCATTGTTAACAGAAGCCGTCATTGTCATTGGTTTCTGAACTAGCCTTAGAATTCATGTTAATCCCAAACAGCAGTTGCGCTTTAGTGTCAATAACACTAAGAGGTACCTGCACATGTGGAGAACTTGAGCCCAACAACTGCAACTGACTATGCATTAAGTATTGAGGGTAAAATGAAGCTGTTGCAGTGCTAGAAACACTTGAAAGATACTGAGGTTCATATGCTAAAGTATCTAGATGGTAACCAAATCTTGACAAACATAGGTTTGATGACTGAATTTCATTATAATTATATGAATTTAACTTGTATTCTTCTGCAACTTCCTTCCCTTTTGTTCTTGCAGGATCATAATCCGGATGACGGAATCGATTGAAGTCTTCAAGTGCCATTTGGAGAGGTGGAAGTTTACTGATATCTTCTTTAGTGACATCAAGCAACCAGTCTATGACCTTGCTTGGTTGACTTAACCCGAGCTGATCTTGAAGATGATATAATTGAACCGCGGTAGGAACTGATAGCCTGATTCTTCGGTCTTTTAAGCCATTAATAGTCCATACTTTGCTATGCCTGTCTTTCCCTCCATATTCACGAGACACCGTTGCAATTCTTGGATTCTTGAAGCCCGAATATCGTCTGGAGATAGATTTGGGGACTGATGGATTTTGCGAGTTGATATCGCTTTCTTGATCACAAGTTTTGTTGATCATCTTACTATTTAGATCATTTTCCAGTTGAAACCCTAATCTTGAAAATATTTTGAAACATGGGTATTAATTCTAAGTTAAAACTGTACATCAAGATTGATGGAAACCCTAATTTTGATAACCAATCTTACAAGTGAAGCAAATGTTAGTCTTATAAGAAAATGAACAACAACAAAGAGTTAAGATGAGATCAATATGTGACAGTTTCCACTGAAAGATACACACTAAACATAAGAAAATGAACTCACATTTAAGATGCAGCTATCAAGAACTCAAAATAGTACAATCTTTTAGATCTTTGTTGTATATGAAGTGCCAAAAGATCTGATCTTCAATCTTCTGCAATGAATCGGCTAATGACCGAAAACTGGTTTTATCTTCAGTTGTAGTTGCACGCGAAAGAAAGAAAGCCCATGAGGAGAATTTGTGGCCAGTGGTGTCGATGTCAGCTATAAGCAATGTAGATAAGTATACACCACAAGCTGAACAATATCAGATTGATGATGTTAGTTTTGTAGGTCATCCCACTCATTATTCACACTGTTACATGTAAATTACAAATGTAAAACGTAATAGCTTTTTCAACAGGTAGGGACCAAAAAGCTCTTAAGATAGCTCTGGTAATCTATAATACGAGTATAATGAAATAATGCTTTTTGTTAGATAAATTTGGACACTTTACGAAAAAAAAGATAATACACAAGCATAAACTCAGGATAATACATAGACCGCTTCTTAACCCTATGAACTTGATACACCATCTTAACATCAGCGTTGGCGTTGATGTTAAGCGGGAGGTGGGAGGCTGTATCTCTCTTATAGGTTCAGGGTTTAAACTTTGGTTTTGACAAATAATTACCAACCTGATGATACTAACAACCAACAACTAACCTGTTGTTCAAAAAAATAATTCTTAACATCGCACCCTAGGATACGAATGTTATTTGTAACAAACCCTAATTTGAAATATTTGTATTATATTTGACCAGATCTAGTTGCCTGCATATGAATCAAAAAATTGTAAACTTAAATTGCCGCTCATTGTTAAACTGGAAGAAAAACTAGCAGGAGGTCACATAATAATTGCAATATTCGAATTGACACACTTCTAATTAAACATTTAACTATTGATCAAAATAGTTTACAAAATAGGTATGGCAGATAGAGTCTGGAAGCATGCACTGTACGTTTGTGCAGATGATGGACCAAATAAAAAGTCAGTTTTTAAAAATATCTCACTCGTAATTACTCACTGGACCATGCATGCACCTCTCTCTATTAACAAGAGCTAAAAGAATAGTTTTACATTGTTAATATTTGCTTTATCCTAGCTAGTGTATTTAATTGTATTAATATAATTATGGGGAATTCTACACACACCGCATTTTCCTGTGAAAAACCGATTCAAACGGTCACGATTAGGGCTCCCCGTCACCGTTAAATCGGGTGTGAAACCTAACTGTCACGGTGAGGCCTAATCGTGACAGTTAGATCTGGGGATCCGTTGCCCAATGATTGGGTATGTAATTAATGGGGGAATTGATTGTGCGCAGGTAGGGTTAAGAGGCTATATGTCACGGTTTGGCCAAACCGTGACATATTGCCTATATCTTTTATATTTTTTTAATCATATCACTTTGTTTTTATTTTAATTTTATCACTCGTTTAACCTAATCGTAACTCATAAGTTTGTGTTTTGTGTTTATTAATAATTTATCTTATTACAAGTATTTATTTATTATTAATGTGACGGTTTTGTGTTTAATTTGTTTATGAGTTTGTAAAAATCGGTTGTCATCATATAGACATATTGTATATATTTTCTAAATTTGAGTAATCATACTAGTTTGTTTTTATTTTTATTTTATCATACGGTTAACCTAATCGTAACATACGTGTTTGTGTTTTGTGTTTATTATTAATTTATC
>BJCO01664480.1:0-11927 GCA_018326465.1 Flaveria floridana | reverse complement strand
AACAAGAGGGCTTCTCTTGGCTGAAAATCAGTCTTTGTGAGCTGAAAATTCAGCCTTGCTTGTGTTGATTAGGATCCACAAGAAGTGAAGGAAGTTGGTGTTCTACAACCTAGCAAGTAAGGTGTCATCAAGGGCTTGTGGGTATCATCTCTTGAGGGCTTCTACATTGAAGTCTTAGCTTTCAAACATCATCATCTTCCTGCATCATTCTCCACATTTCTAAGGTAGTAAATGTGTTCTTGAGTGGTTTTTGATAGTATGCTCTTCCATATAAATAGATCCTTGTCTTGGGTTTTGTTTTAACAAGTGTATATGATACATAAACTCACGTTTTGATATAAACTCCGTTGCGTTTTACATGTTAAATGGTTAATATGACTTTGGTAAGAATCTACAAAACCCAACAATTGATGTTATCTTTAATGGAGTGGTTATCATCATCAAGAAAATTCTTAATCACTATCACCACCACCATTTCCTCCTACATTTAAAGGTCCTTCATTTGTGTTTTGTGCCTCTGAGCTAGACTTTTCAAGCACCTCAGATGTATCAGCTTGATTTGTCATTATTGTGCTGATAGCAACTTCATTTGCAGGGTTGGTTACCACTGCAGCTGAAGTTGTAGCCTTGCTTGGTCTTCTCAGCTCAAATCTTGGATGAGGTTCTTCTGTTGAATGATTACCTAGTGGATCCTGTAACACACTCACAAGATGCAAAATCAATATTTCAGATTCGTTGAGCTTGGATCTTAGGATTCATCATGTTCAGATCTGAAAATTCAAAATTAAGATGGGTGGAGGTGTGTGAATCATAGAACAAAGAGAATGAAAATAATAATGTTATGATTTCATTGATGTTGATGAACAAATTACAATAAGAATCATAGATGGATGATGGAATCAAACCCACCCAAAGGAGGAATTCTCCTTAGGTGGTGATTTACACCATGAGAAACATACACACAAGCACCACTCTTACAAAAATGCACTAGTGGGTCTATTTATAATATTCTAATAATTATTACATAAGAAACCCTAATTTTGACTTTTGCTTTTGTCTTGATGTTGACTTTCTTGACTTTGTCTTATTGACTTTGTCTTGTTGACTTTGTCTTGTATTTGTTTTCTTCTATTTATCAACTTGGTCTCTAAACTCGTACAATGAGATCTTTAGTCGGCTGTGATTATGATTTGAAAAGCTTCAGTTTATCCAATTGTTTAACCCAACAATACTCCCCCTAGACTGATACTTGCCAAACTCTAACTTTGAATATCTTCTCTGTCACATGTTTTCTTGATGAACTGATGTTCAGACAGTTCCTTGTAGTTCTCCCCCTCAGATTAAGCGTCTGCTAATGTATTTCTGAAAAAGGTTAGAATCTCTTGAGAATACTTCTTTGCATTGGATATGGGTTGTATAACTTTTGGATTACAGTTCATATCACAACTCTAAGGATTAGAATGTATTAGGCATATGATGAGGACTTGAACTTCAATAAATTGCATCAGGATCATAAATCAATCTTGAAAACACTTCAACTCATTTGAATTTCTGAAATGACTTCACAATCTGACATTCTTCAGATGATCATTGGTCCCCTTGATTAATGTCCGTCTATCTGTTCCGCTCAGTAGTTAGACACGGGTACAAAACATCATCTTTGATTGTAGTATCCTGAACTTCAAAAAGAGTTTCTGACAGTTGTATAAATCCTTGAATAAATCAATGATTACGTGACCAAGGTTGATTTCTTATTTTGTTTTGAATGCTCAAAATGGACGTGCCTGTTGGTTGCAATCGTCCGTATTCATGATATTTTCTTTTTCTTTTTTGTTGTTGTCATCTGTTCATCATTTGTTCATCTTTGTTTGTTGTTGGATGAATTACATTTGAAGTTAACTCAGCCACATTAGGTGAGTAACTCATCAGCATTTGTTCACAAAAGCAGCCGCATTGGTTCACCAACTGTCTGCATTTGTTTTGTTAACATCGTATCTATGATACATGCATAAAAGCTGCATTTTACAGCAACAATTCATGTATTTCAGCCTCATTTTATAGCAACAATTCATATATTTCAGCATCATTTGATAGCAACAATTCATGTATTTCAGCATCATTTGACAGCAACAATTCATGTATTTCAGCATCATTTGACAGAAACATTTCATGTATTTCAGCACCTTTTGACAGCAACAATTCATGCTGAAAATCAGCATTTGTCATCAGTATTTGTTTCTGAAAATCAGCATTTATCATTAGCATTTCTTTTTGAACCTCAGCATTTGTCATCAGCATTTGTTTTTGAATTTCAGCATTTGTCATCAGCGTTTCTTTTTGAACATCAGCATTTCTTTTGGTACTTTTTTTAGACATAGTTTGCGTATTAATGGATTAGGGCAACAGGAAAGATGAATATCGATCATATTTCAATAATTCACTCGCATTTGTACATAATGTATCCGCATTAGTACATACACATCCGCATTTGATGAATACATCCACATTTGTTACATCTGCAGTTGATGAACCTATCCACATTTCTTTTGTAACATCCGCACTTGTTATCAAAGAAATGCGGTTGTTTTGCTTGTCATCCGCATTAGTTAAGATACATAACAACATTTGTATCAAGGAAATGCGTATGTTTTGCTTGTCATCCGCATTTGTTGTGATACATATCTCCATTTGTATCAAGGAAATGCGGATGTTTTGCATATCATCCGCATTAGTTGTTTACACCTGCGTATTTGTATGAAGAAATGTGGTTGAGTTAGATGTCATCTGCATTTCAAACTTAACCAAATGTAAGTTCTTTTCTTCTAATCTGTATGTTACAATGCATGCTTCAATCGTTCATTAGATTCAATTTCTTGTAGAATGATTCATGAATCAACTTCAAAACATGTAGATTGGTTTGGATTTGCGATCAGATTTGTTTATTGATTTTCTTCTTCGAAGCAACCTGTTCAAATCTGAATGTAATCTGCTCGAACAAATGTTCTTCGTGTCTTTGATTTGGATCTGATTCAAAATGCATCGAGTTTTGAAGTGATAATCTGTGGAATGTTTTATCATCTTCAAATCGTACCATTTTGAATAGATTTCTTGATTTTTGTTGATTTTGCTGAGGAACAGATGATGATTTAGATGAACAGAGACTTGTTCTTCATTTTTTTTTTTGATTTTCTTCTTTGTTCTACACATCATTAAAGATGAAATCAGATCTGAAAAATGCATGAACCCAACAACCAACAGCTCCGATACCATTTTGCTAAATCAATATTTCAGATTCATTGAGCTTGGATCTTAGGATTCATCATGTTCAGATCTAAAAATCCAAAATTAAGATGGATGGAGGTGTGTGAATCGTAGAACAAAGAGAATGATAATAATAATGTTATGATTTCAATGATGTTTGATGAACAAGTTACTATAAGAATCATAGATGGATGATGGAATCAAACCCACCCAAAGGAGGAATTCTCCTTGGATGGTGATTTACACCATGAGAAACACACACAAGAAGCACCCTTGCAAAAATGCACTAGTGGGTCTATTTATAATATCCTAATAATTATTACATAAGAAACCATAATTTGGACCTTTGCTTTTGTCTTGATGTTGACTTTGTCTTGTTGACTTTGTCTTGTTGACTTTGTCTTGTATTTGTTTTCTTCTATTTATCAACTTGGTATCTGAACTCGTACAATGAGATCTTCAGTCAGCTGTGATTGTGATTTGGAAAGCTTCAGTTTATCCAATTGTTGAACCCAACACAAGATTTGTTAAAACACTTGGTAATTAAATCAACAACAAAAAGCCAGTCAGGACCAGAACCTTTCACACAAGGAATGTGCTCATTGAAAATCACATTGGCTGATTCTTCAACTACTCTAGCTCTGAGATTATATACTCTATAAGCATTAGCTTGGTAAGAGCATCCAATAAAGTGCCCATCATCTGATTTCTCAACAAAGTTGGCTACTTGATCTTTGGTATTCAAGATGGTGCAGGGACATCCAAATGATCTGAGAAAACCAATTAAAGGACTTCTTTTGTGTCACAATTCATAAGGAGACTTACCATGAGTTTTGACTACTAAAACTTTGTTTTCGATAGAGAAGGCAGTTTAACTACCTCTACCCAGATGGTGATTGGCTGTTTAGAGTCAGACAACATGGTTCTTGCAGCTTCAATAAGTATCATATTTCTCCTCTCAGTAACACCGTTTTACTGAGGAGTCCTGTGAGCACTATATTGTCTTGTAATACCCTTTACATCACAAAATGTGTTGAGGATTTGGTTCTTCAGTTCAGTTCCTTGATCACATCTTATGATCTTGACCTTGTGATTACTTTGATTCTCAGTTTTCAGAAGGAAGTTTTTTAAGATGTCAGCAGTCTCATCCTTAGTTCTAAGGAAGAAAACCCAAGTGAATCTTATGAAATCATCTATGATCACTAAAAAGTATGAGGTCCTTCCTAGACTCATTACACTAGTGGGGCCAAAGAGATCCATATGTAATAAGTGTAGGGGAGTAGTGATAGAGTTCTTTTCCATTGGCCTGTGAGACACCAAGTGTTGTTTCCCTTTCAGACCTGCAAGTATTCATCACTTGTAAACTCTTTCTTTGGCATTCTAGCTACCAAATCATTGTTAATTAACATATTCATTTTCTTGAAGTGTAAGGCCCCGTTCCCGACCACCTCACAGTTGGTCATTCATCGCACATAAATTGCACATTTATTTAAAACATTGCCGCGGGATAATTTAACTAAAATCATTTCATATATTAATAACTGCTTTTGCAAAATAATACAACATCGTTACAAAATATCATTCGTTGCATTACATCACAAAAACATCATTTTACATAAAACAGATGCCATCCAAAATAATCCAAGTAGCTTCCCCTGTGCCGTCCTCAGTAACTTTTACCTGCCAACTGGAAAATACATAAAAGTCAGCGTTGCTGAGTGAGTTCAAGTTTTATAAAATATAAATTACCTTTCGCTCGTTAAAACATTTTCTTTACTATTGCACGTTTCATTCTTATCGCACATTTCATTCTTATCTCACGTTCGTTTATTTCGTTCACATCACACATTTTATACGCTTCGCACTTTTCCCACTTTTATTATTATTATCTTCCGCTGAATCTGTCAAGTTTTACCCTCTTCATGGCACCCAGCCACGATTTCTGAGGTCGAATGACAAGGATCCCATATCGCACATATGGAACAGTCACTAAGACTGACTCCCCTGTGGGTGTAAACTCTTATGAGGTAGCCAAGATCACATGCTACATAACATAAAGTTAATACCACATCGCACGTATGGAGCAACCACCAAGACTGACTTCCACTGTGTGTGAATCCCTCATGAGTTAGCCAAAATCGCACGCTATTCCACACACAATTGTTCTAACAACTCACATGGAGTTGTGAATCTCTTTTAATTTTGCTTGTAAGGCTTCCATTCGTTCATTAAGTTTCACTTCTCATTATCTTATTTCTTTCGCTTCATTAAGATAATACTTTACGTATATTAACATAATCGCACTACGTGAAGCCACGTAAATAATATGTATTAAGAAACAAAACTTACATCACACCTTATCACACTTCATCATGCATCATCACAAATCATCATCTAGTCAACACACATCATTATCTAGACATCACACATCTAATCACACATCATCCATCACTAAAAGTCAACTCACATCACCCCCGGGAACACCCCAAGTCAAAGCCTATACTTTACATTTTCCTAAAATTCAGAAAATAAATTCTAAGTCTTAGGTGCATGGGCACTATGCAGACACATGGGCACTATGTAGGCGCATGGGCACTATGCTGGCACATGGCCTTCTGGGCGCATGGGAACACTTAGGCGCATGGGAGGGTTCTGGGTGCATGGGCACTATTGGGGCGCATGGCCTAACACTTAGTCATTTTGGGAAAATAATAGGCGCATGGGCACTATGCAGGCGCATGCGTGCCTACGCGCATGGGTACTATTTGGGCGCATGGGGAGGCACTTAAGCAATTCTGACCGTTGGGCGCATGGGCTAATATCAGGCGCATGGGCAGCCAACTCATACTATCAATTATCATAATCAGTCCCAATTCATCAATTCATCATGTTCTAAGCTTATATCTAACATTCTAAGCATCATAATCTGAACATAACTATAAACCAAACCCAAACATACACCCACCCACATACACATTCGCACATACATACAGGTGTACACATCCATTTTATAAAAACATACTTACATACATTTCCAGCCCCAGAATTAGTTAAAACATTTAAAAAGGGGGCCCTAGAACTCACCTTTAATAACTTTCAGGCAAGACTTCTTCAAACCCGAATGCAAAAAGGAGTTCAATCACCTAAAAACCCATCAAAACACATAACCGAACAGACAAACACATATAAGCACAAACCCGATACTGAAAAACGGTCAAGAACACTTCAAATCACCTAAAACATACGTTGAATTCGGTCTTCTTCTTGTTCTTCTTCAAAAACCCAAAAGCTCCAATGCTTTCTCTCTCTAAAACCGGTTGAAAAGAAGGGTACAGAAGATTATGGGCGGCCATACTACCTTTATGCACAAACTTTTGATACTTTTGTTCTTTTAACACTTTTAACTCCTCAACTTTGGATTAAATTATATGTCCTTTGTTTATTCACGTTTATTATTCCTTTCTCGTCTATTAAAATATCCGGGTGTTGCAAGTCCACCCCCTTCTATAAGTTTCGTCCCCGAAACCTGCTATTCCTCAAACAGATGTGGGTAATGCTGCCACATCTCTTCTTCAGTCTCCCACATAGACTCGGATCCCTTCCTGTGCTTCCACTGGACACGCAAAAGAGGAACCACTTTATTCCTTAACCTTTTCTCCTTACGATCAATGATCGCCACTTGTTGCTCCACATAGTTGAGCCGTTCATCACCTTTAATGTCCTCCAGTGGTACAACCATATCCACCTCGGCTAAATACTTCCGCAAATGAGATACATGGAATGTCGGGTGAAATCCACTTAACTCATCGGGTAGTTCTAACCTATAGGCCACCTCTCCTACTCGTGTAATAATTCGGAAAGGCCCTATATACCTCGGGCTCAACTTGCCCCGCTTTCTGAACCGAATGATACCTTTCCAAGGTGAGACTTTCAACATAACCTTATCACCCACCTGGAACTCAATCGGTCTACGTCTTTTATCAGCATACGACTTCTGTCTATCCTTAGCTGCCTTCATAAAGGCTTTGATCTTTTCTAGTTTCTCAGTGGCAGCTTCAATCACCTCAATGCTTCCTAACTTCTTCTGACCAATATCACCCTAACAAATGGGTGTCCTACATCTCCTACCATATAGTATCTCGTATGGTGGCATGCCAATGCTGGCATGATAACTGTTGTTGTACGAGAATTCTGCTAACGGTAAATGATCATCCCAACTTCCTCCAAAATCGATCACGCACGCTCGAAGCATGTCCTCGAGTGTCTGGATCGTCCTCTCAGACTGACCGTCCGTCTGAGGATGATAAGTCGTGCTAATGTGTAGCCTCGTCCCCATCGCATTGTGAAATCTCTTCTAAAACTTGGATGTAAACCGAGTGTCACGATCAGATACAATAGACACCGGCATGCCATGACGAGCTACAATCTCCTTGATGAATACATCCGCTAATCTCTCAGAGGAATACGTCTCTCGGATCGGTAGAAAGTGAGCACTCTTCGTCAAACGATCAACTATCACCCATATGGCATCATACCCTCTCTGGGTACGCGGTAACTTCGTAATAAAGTCCATGGCGATATGCTCCCACTTACACTCGGGTATGTCCAAAGGTTGGATTTTCCCGTACGGATTCTGATGCTCTGCCTTCAATTGCAAACAAGTAAGGCACTTGCTCACGTATTCCGTTACATCACGCTTCATACCCGGCCACCAATAATCCTTCTTCATATCATGGTACATCTTGGTAGCACCCGGATGAATGGAGTATCGAGTCTTATGAGCCTCATCCATGATCTTTCCACGCAAGTCCCCATAACGAGGAATCCACATCCGTCCGGATCGGGTTCTAACACCAAGAGTGTTCTCACCCAATTCCGCGACTGGACCTTTCATCCTTTCAGAGTTAAGACGATCTTCTTTCAAAGCCTCGTCTTGAAACTCCTTGACCTGCTTCATCACGTCGAGGTCATAATTAACTGATATGCCTTCACCCGAATCGGCTCGGGTCTTTCCTTTAGGCTAAGGGCATCCGCCACCACGTTGGCCTTGCCCGGATGGTAGTGAATCTCACAATCATAATGCTTGATCAACTCTAACCACCTCCTTTACCTCATATTGAGATTCTTCTGCTCAACGATGTACTTTAAGCTCTTATGGTCGGTGAAGATTGTGCACTTTGTCCCGTATAAGTAGTGCCTCCAAATCTTCAACGCGAAAACCACAATAGCTAGTTCTAGATCGTGCGTGGGATAGTTGACTTTGAGGGTTTTCAGCTGTCGGGATGCATAGGCTATTACCCTTCCACGTTGCATCAACACGCAACCTAGCCCAGAATAAGAAGCGTCCAAATATACCACTAAGTCTTCACTCCCATCGGGTAATGTCAAGACAGGAGCTTGTGTTAATCTCGCCTTTAACTCCTAGAAAGCATCCTCCTGTTCCCGACCCCACGCAAACTTAACATCCTTGCGAGTCAATTTGGTCACAGGTGAGGCTATCTTGGAAAAGTCTTGAATAAATCTCCTGTAGTAGCCCACCAATCCCAAGAAGCTACGAATCTCGGATGGCGTCTTTGGAGACTTCCATTGCATCATGGCCTCAACCTTTGCTGGGTCCACCATGATTCCCTCAGCATTTACCACGTGACCCAGAAATTGCACCTCGCGCAACCAAAAAGCACACTTGAAGAACTTGGCATACAACTTCTTCTTTCTCAACGTCTCCAGCACCTCCCGAATGTGACCGGCGTTCTCCTTTTCGCTCTTCGAATAAATCAGGATATCCTCAATAAACACGATCACTGATTTATCTAACATCGGCCGACACACTCTATTCATCAAGTCCATAAAAGCAGCTAGCGCGTCGGTTAAACCAAAAGACATAACGAGAAACTCGTAGTGTCCATAATGAGTGCGAAAAGCTGTTTTAGGAATATCTTGCTCCTTCACCCTCAACTGATGGTAGCCAGATCGAAGATCTATCCTCGAGAACCAACTGGCACCTTATAGTTGATCAAACAAGTCATCAATCCTCAGTAATGGATACCGATTCTTCACCGTCAACTTGTTCAACTCACGGTAGTCGATACACATCCTCATGCTACCGTCCTTCTTCTTTACGAACAAGACCAGAGCACCCCAAGGAGAGATACTCGGTTTGATGAAACCCTTATCAAGCAACTCTTGCAGTTGCTCCATCAATTCCTTCATCTCTGAGGGAGCCAAATGATATGGCGCCTTAGCTACAGGCTGAGTACCTGGTACCAAGTCAATCTGAAATTTGATTTCACGATCTGATGACACACCTGATAAATCCTCTAGGAACATATTGGGAAAGTCACACACCACCAGTATATCGGAAAATTGTGGTGTTGACGTGTTCGCATCCTTTACGTAGGCCAAATAGGCACTATATCCATGCCTCATGCACTTTCCTGCCACCGCCATCGAAATCACCCTCGGAATCATCGTAACGCGATCACCGTATATCATCACCGAACTCCCGTCAGGCGCTGTCAGTCTAATCATCTTCTTGCGACACACAATATTCGCCTCGTAGTCCACTAACCAATCCTTCCTAGGACTACATCAAACCCGCCTAAGGTCATCACACGCAGTCTAGCAGGAAACTTATGACCTTCTGGTTCTATGTCACAACCATCAATCAAGTCAGAAATCCTGGTAGACTTACCTTTGGCAGTTTCTACATCAAAGGGCTCATCAAAGGGCTCATCAATACACCTACTATTAACAGACAATTTAGCACAGAAAGCAGCAGAAATAAAACTCCTACTAGCACCAGAATCAAATAACACAGAAGCAAGAATTTGGTTTACTAGAAACGTACCTGACACAACGTTTGGGTCCGTCCTAGCCTCCTCCCTGGTCATTGTGAAAGCTCTGGCGGTTGCCCTCTACCCTTCAATTCCGGTCTTCTTCCCTGCTCCGGAACTCTCCACCGTCAGCTTCTTGCACTCCCTGCTCAGATAGCCGTTTTCTCCATAACTATAACCTTATAACCCCACACTCTCTCGCCATATGACTAGGCTTCCAATATTTGAAGCATATGTTTGATCCTTATTTGCATTCTTTCGAATGCTCGTTCCTGCATTTACCACATCTCTTTGACCCCGCACCGGGTGTGACCACACGTCAGTCATCCACCCTCACAACCTTATTGTTTGGAGCGGCCCCACCACGTCCAAACAGTTTCCCATTCCAATTCCGGTCACCACTACCTTTCTTGCCCACCTCAGCTACCACCACCTCTCGCTCATCATAAAGCCTTCCAGCCAAACCAACCACTGACCTGAACGTACCCGGCCGGGTGGCGATCATGTGCCTGCGGATATCCGCCGGCACACCCTGAACATACCTCTTAATCTTTCGTGAAACGGGTGTCACCTGATCCGGCACCAGCCGTGCCATCTCGTTGAATTTGGTGGTATACTGTTGGTGCGTCATGGTTCCCGCTTCCAACTGCAAGAACTCCCTCTCAACCTTGTCAAGTTCCCTATGAGGACAAAATTCCTCGATCACCAACTTCTTCAACTCACTCCACCTCATTCTTCCAATCGCCCTACTACCCTCTGCTTGGACAATATTGTCCCACCAGCACAAAGCTGAGTCCACAAACGAGTGGGCAGCAAACTTAACCTTCTGATTCTACCGGCACTCACTGATATTAAGTACAGCCTCCATTTCTCTCACCCATCGGTGGGCAGCAACAGCAGTGCCATTACTATAAAAGGTAGGGGGCTTGCACATTTGAAATGCCCCATAGTTACAACCCTGAGCTACTTCGGGCATAACCTCCTCCTCATCATCATCATCGGAGACAACCGTCTCAGTCTCTGGTTGCTCTCTCCCTCCCAAGGACCTGTTCCTCTCCTTCCTTTCTCCTTCTCTTACAGTGTTTATTACCTCAGTCACCACGGATGGTAAGATTGTCTGCATGACTTAATGAACCTCCTCCACCACAGCCTCCTTCATTGAGGCCCTCAAATTGGCACTCTCATAACCACCCTCCGGATGAGGGGTCTCAGGCTCCTCATGAGCCACCTCTTCAGCCCTAGGCCTTCCCCTTGTGACCTGTGGTCCAACACCACGTCCACTACGACCTCCATCTTGAGAAGCCTTCAAAGATCTACCTCCAGCCATCCTCTAACACACTATAAGATTCAGACACCAACACGGTCATTCAAGGTAATAGCTCAGTCTATGTCAAGTATAGTAAGTCCTTAATTACAGTGGCCAGTTGTGATTAGCCACTTACTTTACTCTTCATACCCCAAGCATTTCCTATCCTGACTACATCAGTATCTAAATCTAATAAGGGCAAACAGATCAAATAACATAAGCATATAATACCGGTTAACATTAAAGAAAATACATGTTGGCACGTAGCTACTCGGACTGGCATCCCTTCCCTTTCGTCCCATTCTCAGTTTAAGATTAGGTTTTAAAAATATTTACCTAATTCACTTAAACTTTAGCTCTGATACCAGCTTGTAAGGCCCCGTTTCCGGGCACCTCATAGTTGGTCATTCATCGCACATAAATCGCACATTTATTTAAAACATTGCAGCGGAATCATTTAACTAAAATCATTTCATATATTAATAACTGCTTTTGCAAAATAATACAACATCGTTACAAAATATCAT
>BJCO01664367.1:0-12016 GCA_018326465.1 Flaveria floridana | reverse complement strand
TTTAATATCGACTTTGACCTTCTTGACATCATCAGGTGACAAGTTCTTAGTGCTGATAGGCTGATTCTTGTCATTATAATCCGGCCCAAGAGTGGGTGGAATATAAGGACCCTCAGTGATGGACTCCCACAAGTCAGAATCTGTGTAATTCACATGATTCTTGAACTTGATCTTCCAGGATTTAAAATCAGCTTTGGTTTCCAACTTTGGTGGTTGATAAGATCCTCCACCAAAAGTACTCATGTTTGATGCAAAATTATGAATCAAAACTTAAATGTTAAAATTGACAAATCTATCAAAGACTCAGATCTAGTTTTCAATTGATTTGAATATATATCTAAATCAGACAAGCAATAAGAGAATGCTTGCTGAATGACAAGTCGTTGATTTAATTGTTTGAAAATCAATTACACAATTTTAATACAGATAGATCAATTGATCTAAATCAATGAGCACCAAGCTCTGATACCACCTGTGAATCCAAGGATCTCAATTCAGGAATTATCAGTATTAAATTAAATCAATTCAATGATCGCAGAATTATCATTAATTTACGTTTAATTGTTTTAATGATTAATGATGAACACAACAACAGAAACACAATAAATGCGAACTCAATAATTATTCAAACGTATTTCATTAACTATCAAGTAATGATTACAAAAGAATAATAAAAAATAACTATGAACAACGAATTCAGTGAATTGAATAATGTTGATGTTGATGTTGATGTGACGGCGATTAGGGTTGCACAATGATGTAACTCTTGACAGCCGTAATATTGATTGATTGTGTTCCCCGAGATGTGAAACCTAGGACTCATATTTATACACGGTTTGAGTCGGTTAAGGAAACACCGGATCTCTTGGGATTTGTTATTGACTGTGTTGACTTGTTTTACTTCTTGGTATTTGCAATCGCACAAGTATAATGTTCTTCCGCAGCAGTCTTCTTGTCCGCAGAACTTTTGTTCTTCCGTAGATGGATTGGTCTTCCGTAGAAGTGTTGTTCTTCCGTAGGAAATCCTTCTTCCGTAGGAGTCTTCACTTCATGGTCCTTGATCATCCACGGGAACATTCACTTGGTCATTTGGTCTTGTAAGGAACACATCTACGGATTAACAATAATGTTCATCCGTAGATGTTTCTTACACTTGGTCAATTTCAGGAATCCTTCCAAGTATATTGTTTCTCCCTGTCAATAGTCACAAATCAACACACATATATATGGGGTTAACCTATAGATTCAATGCACACACACACACACACACACACACATATATATATATATATATTGATTGTTACAAGTATTAATTACAAGACTTGATTCAAGTACTAAGGCTATACAAAATGATCTAGTCCTATACAATCTAGATCCAACAAAGTCTTTCCTCTATCTAGAGAGATAGAGAGACATTTCATCAAACTCAATGATATAGCACACCTAATCGTGAGTGTGGGGGAAAAAGATTTCATCAAAATCAATTCTCTCCGGTTGCCTAAAACCTCTTACAAGTCAACGAGCTTTGTACCTATCAATCTCCCCTAATAATAAATACGTAGTCTTATAAACACATTTGCATATTATTGATTTTCTACTCTTAGGCAAATCCATGAGTTATTATTCCTATATATGGTCTCCATTTATTCAATCATGTGATTTTTCTAATTTTTGTCTAAAGTAGCTTGTCTAAACTAGGAGGTTTAACACTTTTACTTAGACTTGATGTAAAAATTAAGTTTTCAAATGATAAATATGAGTAGTTTACCACTTTTTTTTAAACCATACTTTACTCTTCCAACAACTACAAAATCATATAGTTTTTTTTTACGGAAACTAACAGTCTAGAATGTTTTTCTAGAAACTTATAGTCCCATCAACTATAAAATCATAAAGTTTTTCAAATAATAAATATTAGTAGTTTGCACATAGATTCCAGCTTCTCAAACCAGTGAAGAAGTCCAATGGCTCCTTCAGCCACAATAACCGTATTTGGCTTATAATCCATGAATGTTTTGTAAGTGCAAAGCCCTTGACCTGTATTATTTTCGGATCATGATTTTTGAAAATTTTAAAGGAATGCTATAATTAGCAAGATTAGCAAAGAATTTCCACTTTAGAACTTTAACTTCTATCATTTACCAATCGGATTAGGTTGCGAATTCTAGTTAGCCAGAACCACAATTACATGTTCGTTTATGAGAACGGTCAGTTCTGCCGTGTCATATTAATGTTGCCATGTCCATGACCGTACCTATGTCCAGACATTATTAACAATTAAAACATTCAGAAATAAGTAAATATCTTGCATATCAACTTGATTAAAGTATAAGTAATTCAAAGAATTTAGCATAATTACAACTTACTTTTCAAATAATAATATCTAATGAAATAAATCGTAAATCCATTTATAAATTAAATCAAATATCAAAATCCAAATGTGTCATTCGGATAGAAAAAACCCTTCCCATCTAGGTGCAAAATACAAAATGATCAAGACAGGTGTACGAAAGGAAGAAATAGAATCAATGGAACACAACGGATCCCACACTGTCCTCATGCTCCTTTTATGATTCCTCTAGTGGATCTTCCTCCTTTAGTTTTGGCTCCATAACATTAATTGCGTTCAGCTGTCCTTCAACTTCCTCAAATCTCAGGCTAGTAGCTATTATGGTCACGTCATGCTCATCCACACGCTCTATCAATGCCACCACTTCGTTAGACAATGCATTATGACTCCTGACTGATCTTTTATCTTGCTCCTCGCTTGCTGCAATACTCTCCATGTCTCACTGCAGATCTCGCCTAAGGTTCGTGTTGTCATCCGAAAGTCCTTAGATAAGTCGCCTATCTGAGTTTAAGGTGGTCACTAATGTGGCTATGGCCTGCTCCATGGTGTAAGGGAGAGGAGGCAAGGTAGGTAAGGGAGGTCAGGCAAAAGTAGATCTCGTCTGAGGAGTGCATTCAACAGGAGGTGGGACCTTCTCCTTCTGAAGCAACCTAGTCAAGTGGTAAGGATACTACATCCAGTCTAGAGGTGGAGGATGAAGAGGAAAGGAAAAAAGCTAATCATAGTCAACCTCATCATAATCCATAGCAACTTTAGGCCACTTGCACGGGATGAAAGATGGCGACAGGAATTCAGGACAAACTGGAATTCTTCCCAACAACTTAGAATGTGAAGATGAAGACGTCATTCTTGTAGTCAGACGCTCGTAGGAATAAGCCTATGCAATGAATCTCAAAAGTTTTTACGTGTGTGTAACTAAGATAGAATAGGCTATTGCCTAAAATGCAATACACATGAAATGCAATATTAGTTCACTATAACTAATACGTTGATACCAATCCGTCACACCCTTAATTTCCATGAACGGGGATTTATCATTAGGCGTATGACAAAATAGAATCTCAGTCATTAGGTACATCAAACAACATATTTATTACAAAGTTTTTCCACAAAGTTTTTCAATTAACCAAATCATTTCCCAAAAATTAAGTTTCATCATAATATTGCGGAAGCAAATTTAAAAGAAATTCCAAATAGATACCACGCAAACACACACGCCCAAAATTCAATACTAAGAAGTAAATCTAAAATAATAATTTTAAAAGACTCGATGCATGAATCCTAACGTTGTGCTCCTAACAGTGCAGATACCTATAAGGACCTGAGAGAAACATGTTAAAGTGTAAATACAGGTTGGTAAGTCCACATGTTTATAAATAGGCAAATAGTTTAGTAACATATATAGTAAACAAATCATATCACAGTACATAGCTAATCTACATTTCATGTCATTAAGTGTATGAAGTTCGTAACCAAAGCTGACTAGTAAATTTAAGAGTACCTATGTTGTGGTTACTAAACCACGACAACAGTAAAGAGGTTAATTTAACACCCATTTGACCTCCATTTGTGCTAGCGTGACTCGCCCTGAGTGGGGTTTGTTAAACCCATTAGTACTACTTTAAATTACCACGCTAATATCACTGAATTAACAGTTCAAAAGAAAGGACATAGGTGGTAACAACACTAGCTTACATGTGATCATATATTTTTACTGAATCTAAAGGAACGTATTTTAAAGCATGCTTTCTTCCCTGAAAGAGAGTAATATAGAAAGTGGGGCTGTAAACTTACCATAGATTCTGTAGCTATAGTTAAATGCAGGTAACAAATGATTAGGATTCAAACCAACTTGAATTTATATAAATTACTTAGATTATAATCAAACCATAGATTTATGTTGCATGGTTTCGCATCCTCAACTCGATTCATGAAAGATATCAAAATTTCACCCATTCAGATGCAAACATAAACACACCCACACTCATGCATGCATGCACCCAAACTTACCTCCTAACCGACCTATATAAAGTCCACCAAAATGTTAAAACAACAAGATACACCCAAACCCACACATATACATGCATTCACATGCATGGCCATATATATGCACACATATATCATGCACACATAAGCAATCCTAATACAAATACACAAACCCTAAAGAAACACATATTCACCGATAAAAAAACCCATGCAAACCACAACCATCATAACTGAAACCCTATTCATGTTATCTACAACACAACACATACCATGATACCCACATGCACGAATACACCCTCAGTCACACCCATGACAACCGAGGATACACCACAACCCACACCCTTGGTTCTAACCTAGTCTACCCGAGAAACTGCATACATCCACATGCATGTGTACATGTCAACGAACACCCTCCACACATGAACACACGAGTCATACACATAATCACGACACATATACAGACATAACTCTAATGCAACAAACCCAAACCATATCGGTTCACACTGAAACACACCACACGTACTCATGCACCCTAACCGAAACCCTTTGGTCACAACACATTCCACCTAAAACCAAACCCAAAGCAGGCCAACCCTAGCCGAGCACCACTGGAATAAGGGCCGAGCCACCAAACCACCCTTCAGCACAACCATATGGCACCCTCGTAACTCCATAAACACATACATACACCCATGAAACAATAAGAAACCCTAGAACACATCGAATCGATGAAATTGATAACCATAGGCCAACACAAAACACACCAATCAAGAAAAACATATCTAAAACGTAGTATAGTAAAAGTACACTAATCTAACCGAGCAAAGGAGACTAAAAGTTTAAATCGCCACAAATATGGGAGAGAGAGAGAGAGATCCGAAATGTAGAGAGAGTAATGCTTTGAGTCTTTGTTTGAGGTGGAGAGGATTATCGAGGGGTAGAGGTAATGGGCTAGGGTTTTCGGTGTGCGTGGTGTAGAAAGGGAGCCAAGAGATGAATAGGGACGGGATTAAGTTTTGGAGGTCATTAAAGGGAAGGGAGAGAGGTGTCGAGATGATATAGAAAGATGGGGTAGGGCGGTTAGGGTTGGGTAGGGTTTTTATTGCTTTTATAATTATTAAATTATTAGACTTTATTAATATTATCATTTATTAAATTTTATAAACACAATTTATATAAATTATGACTAATTATTTAAAATAACGGGAAGCTAAGTTAACAACGTGAATGTGGAAACACGGGATGCGATAAGAAAGATTACTTCCTACATTGGTAATCTGAGTACTTTCATCGAGCTTGTCATTTAAGAGAGCTGAGAGTTTTGAGATTTGTTTAAAGGAAAGTGAGGGAACAACAGGGGTAATACTAGATAAAGATGAACCTTTATTAACAAAAAAAATTAAAAATACAGGTTTTGTTTCTGTGAACAGTGGTCTGGCAAGACTTTCATTTGAAACTGGATGAATATCTTACTATTTCAAACACTTTTATATGATACGACTAGTTTTATTACAATGTATACACTTAAGATTAGGTTTAGGACCCAATCAATACCTCTTTTATTATACAAAGATCGATTAAATGTTGACATGAAACAAACATTTTCTCCTTTCTAACATAACATTATAGCCTCAATGAGACTCCTCAATGGAGATAATGAAAAGGTGATCTTGATTGTAGGTATAGGCTCCCAAGTTTGCAGTCCAGTTCTAACCGGTTAGTACATATCATCTAGACCCATTAAAAATCGCATCAATATTATAAGATAATAAAAATCATTGAAATTCTATTGATGCCTGGCAAGCACAAGATGGAAGTTGACCATAACTTCGAGTTGTTTTCGCATGGTATTAAGTTTATGATAGTATTAAGAAAGTATTGTACCATGTTGAATTACTATATTTGTGTTTTAAACAAGGTTAAAAACAACAAAACCATCAACGTTAATATGAAGGTAGAGCGGATCACTAGCTTCTGTTTTGCAAATTAATGTTTCTCATGTAGATGTTGTTCCGGTCATTTTTTTCAAGTGGAAGCACACACACACACATAAAGTGGCTACGATCATATCCAGGTTTTACACCACTCTTGGTGACAGAAAAAATTACCTAAAGTTATTAACACTCACAAGAAATTAAATAATGGTCACACTAGTGATGCACACGAAACCTACATATTTTGATGCTAAATCAATTAAACATGTAAGAATGTATACAAATGATTAGGTATGGTTTTCGTGTTTAAATTACAATACCAGTACCCTTAACCCAATCAAGTTATGCCTAAACAAGCTTATTCATTAATGCAACAATTACAAAAACTAAAAAGGAGATAGAGTTAGAAAGTCCTCACAGCAGGGGAGCCTACATAGTACTCTAATAGCCAACTGTGGTTACTAAGTTAAAGAGAAGAGAAAACTGTCAAGGCGATGCAACGTAGCAATATAAGACTTTAACCTTTTTAGGGTTACAAAATCAACACTAGTAAATATTTTGAGTACACCACAACCATATCTATAGATTATAGTAATAAACCTAATGATAATAGATAGAGATAGAAAGAATCTCTTCATGTTGATCTAGTGTAGCAACGCTTTGAATCGTAGAAGGAGGACACAAAGCTCCTTTAAGGGTATTAAGACAAAACACCTTGACTCCAGGCAATAATGAATACCTATCATCGATAATCTCAAGTTTTAACCAAAACACCCCAGGGATAAGATCTATGGATTTTTTATTGAAGAAACCCAAATACCAGGAATGATATGCATAAAAACAACAGAATTTCAAAGATATTTGAACCTCAGCGATGATAACATATCAAAAAACCATGAAATCTAACTTTATTTTCAACTAGAATGTATGAAAACTCTAGAAAACAATAGATTTATACAAACTCTATCAAACTAAACAATAACAACTCTCTAGAAACACAGATCTTCAACACAACGACCATGATACAACCAAGAATAACACTCATACACATTACACTAAGGGTTTACAAAAAAAATAGAAACCTATAACAAGAGAATAACGAAGTGCATGGAAGGAGAATGTTTTAAGAAAACCAAAGAGTTGTAAAAATAAAAAAATGTTTGAATAATAAATCTAGCTACGCTTTATCCCTTATATATGATCATCAGAATATCCAAGAACTACCCATGACCCATGTGTGGCTTAAGAGACAAAACCTGGTGTCACACGGGTCACTTGAATATCCTAGTAGCCAGCAACGAGTCACTCTAAGATCATCCAAGTCCAACAACCGCTTCAAGCAGTTTCAAGCCCTTTGAAACATAAACAAAAATACAATTATCAAAGATACAAAGTTAAGAGATTTAGCTGTTAAATTAGTAGAATATATAATTTTTAACGTGAATGATTTCAAAGAATGTTGATTTATGAGATACTTTGTGTTTTTATAATCTTGTAATAGTTTGTATGTTATTGTATGAGATAAACACACATTACGGGACATTAATCACGGTTCTACACATCAATCATTGTTTTTTGTAACACCTGGATGTTTTAAAAGTTGTGAAAAGAAGAATAAAAAGAAGGAAATGTAATTTAACCCAATTTGAGGGGTTAAACATGTCCAAAGTATAAAATATTATATAAGTTTGTACAAAAGTAACATGGTCGCCCATGCCATGTTACTTTTCACCTTTCTGCTTTCGGATTTAGAGAGAGAAAGAGCAGAGAGTTCGGTTTCTAGAGAGAAGAAGAAGAAGAATTCGATTTCAAGGTAAGAATTCTTTGTTTTGAGTTGTACTTAGTCGGCACATGCCTTGGTTATATGCTTATGTGTGTTCGGATGTGTGTTTGGTGGGTTTCTAAGTGTTAGAATCATCTGAGAAGCTCCAGTGAAGAGTTTAAACTTGTGAGCAACAAAGGTGAGTTCTAGACCACGTGTTTTTACTTGTTTTATAAATTATTAGGGCTGAAAATGTATGTAAACATTTTTTACAAATGTTTTATAAGTACCCGTAAGTACCCATGCATGTATAATGATGTTCAGAAATGTTTTAGGTTGTGTTCATGCTTAGGATGGTATAAGTAAGCTTAGAATAGGATAATATAATGTTTGGGACCAGAAACAATTTAGAAATGTGTTCAACAAGTTGGCCATGCGTCCAAATAGGGCTCATGCGCCCAAATTTGCCTTAGAAATGATCTAAGTAGGGTCAACCGCCCAAATAGTACCCCTAACCGCCTAAAACTGCCTTAGAAAGTTTCTAAATCAGCCCATACGTCCAAACATGGCCCAACCGCCCAAACAGTACCCCACACGCCTACAAAATGCCTTAGAATTTCTAAGTGAAAGTCCATGAGCCTGAACCGTAGCCCATGCGTCTAAGATTTAGTCTCAGGCGCCTAAGTATGGTCCAAACGTCCAAATAGTGCCCTTGCGTCTGAAATGGTTCAGACGCCTAAGTGTCGAAACACCCAAATAGTGCCCATGCGCCTAAAGAGGTCTCATGCGCCTGCATAGTGCTCATGCGCCTAGAACACTTAGAACATTTTTCTGAAATGTTAAGAAAAATAGAATCATTAAGATTTTACCCAAGTTTGACTTTAGGGTTTTAATTGTTATTATATTACATTACTAAGAGTTGCTCTCATGTCCATAATATTTTATTATTGTGTGGCTTATATGGTATGTTTATGATCATAAATCCAAGTATTATCTTTAACCAAGTGAAAGAGTAATGATAAAGAGAAGTGAAACATAATTAAAATAAAGAAAGTCTTACAAGCATATAGGAGGTGCACGACCATATTGTTGTTAGCTCAACTGTGATGCGGGTTAGCTACCCCAAAGGATGCACACAGGGTCAATCAATTGAGATTGGTGGACCTTTGCAGTATACCTTAGGTGACTGGGTCAGCCTTGTGTACAGTGATCATAGTCTATTGATAGACCAGAGGCCCATCACAAGTTTCTCCACGCATATAGTTTAGGTTATTGCTCATTGGTCCACATAGACAGTGAAAGATAAAGTTAAAGAGTACGAAATGAACAAAGGTATATAGAAAAGAAAGAAAGCATTACCTTGTTGTATAGTTGATGCGTGCTCACGTACAAGTGTAAGGAAAGTATTTTTATAAAAAGCGTATTCTCATATATATACACTACACAAGGTATTTTAATACTTTTAAAACTAGAACTCACTCAGCAACACTGACTTTTATACATTTTCAGTTGGTAGGTAACTATTGCTGAGGATGGCACGAGGGTGAAGCTACTCGGCGGGAAAAGACTGACATCCATTCTTATGTTAAGATATTGTTGTTTTGTAATGCAATTAAACAATATTTTGTAATTTTAACCCTATTGTATTGCTTAACAACAGTATTTATTTATAATAGAGAATGGCTTTTGCTAACATAATTCTGCTGTTTATCTTATGAAATATATATTAATATGTATCTATGATGCAATGAATGACTAACTGTGAGGTGTCCGGGAACGGGACCTTACAGTTTTTGTGACATCCGTCACCAAAAGTCCGCCAATTGACGAGTTTCTGTTATCTTTTCCTTAATTGGTCATTCCTCATCTTCATAAACTATTTGTGTGGATATCATACTTGCCAGATTATCTTTTACACTTGTGTTATCAATTGTTTACAACGTTATCACATAAAATGTTTACAAATACGCCACCGACATCATTAGATATATTATGTTATATAATATTAACGTCATTAATGACATCATTTTTAAGATACAAATAACATTAAATACTTCCCTATCATTAATATAACTAGCCTAGTTACGTCATTTTCAACCGAACAAATTTGGGAACTCGGGGGCTAAGTGCAGGGACTAAATGTGATAAATTGCCAGACTAGGGCTGGGTATAAATACCCACATTCCAGCCCTAGCCTTCATAACTTCTTCTTCTTCCTCATCTTCTTCTTCTATTTTCTTCCTCATCCTTGCACCAAAACCGCCCCGTTTCGTCTCGTTTTCACCGGTTAAACATCGGCTACAGCTGACACTACACGTTTCTAGCAGGTAGACGACCTTGGTCGTCCATTTTTGCTCGTTTTACTTCTGCGATTATAGGTTTTCGGGTGCTCTGGTTCTACCCGAGCACATGAGGTCGTGTGGGTGCGTGTGTTGCCTTTCTGCGTGTGCATCTTGCTTAGATATGTTAGATAAGTGTTTCTGGAAGTCCTTGAGGTGTGAAACTCATGCACGGAGCAGCTGATGGCTGCACAGCACATCTGCAGTCGCGATCTGCTGTTCTGGGCGACTGAGTCTGTCATGCGACTGAGTCGTGCGATTGGGCGTATCGTATGACTGAGTCCATGCAATTGAGTGAGTCGTGTGACTGAGTCCATACGAGAGTGTGTGTCATGCGACTGAGTCCATGCGAATGTGTGTGTCGTGCGATTGAGTCATACGGATGAATTTTGTCATGCGATTGAGTCAATGCGGATGAATGTGTGCGATTGTGTGTGTATCGCACAACTAAATGCCTAGTCGCAGGAATGGAGGTTCAGTCGTACGAATGAAGTTAATGCGTACGAATGAAGGTTGAATCGTGTGAATGGATGTTGAGTCGTGCGATTGGGTGCTGTGTGGTACGACTGAATACTGAGTCGCACGAACGAAGGTTCAATCGTACGAATGAAGCTGATTCGTGCGATTGAAGGTCCATTCGTGCGGATGGAGTGTTGAGTCGTGCGTCTGGTACTGTCGTGCGATTGGAGTTGCTGTGTGTGATTTCTCCTTGTGTGCGGTGTGTCTGTCGTGTGATGTTAAGGTAACATCGACACGGTTGCCGTTGCCAATGACAATATTTAAATTAATGATATCAAACTTACTAATGTTATCTCTAATCGAATCAACGTAACTATTTATAACTATCAACAATCGATTTGTAACACCAATACTTACTAAGTATTTCTCTAACAACAACAACACTTTTACACCAATATCATCGACAATGGAAACGTTTCTGGTACTTGGATCTACATAAGATCCATTGCGTGTGTTTGTGTGTGTGTTACCCACGACCGAACCAATATGACCCGACCCGACTAAACATTATTATTAACATCAGGCACATCATTAATGATTTAACATAACTGTCAATAGGTGTTTGACCGTTCATTGCATACAACGTTTGGGAAGTTTTCATCATACATACTTATCACTTAACAAGTGAGTCTCGTGGCCCCTTTTTATGCTTATACAATGTTTCAATCTTTTACAAACATGGGGGAAAAGTATGCTCACCCGTTTTCTATACTGTACAACTTACATACAATTTACATACTTGGAATCAACGTGATACTGTTTTGTGAGTACTTATCTCATGCATACATGAGTTGCTGTGTGGTTCTTTCTTACAACCATTTAATTCCGGTGTTAGAACTAATGAATAGGTATTGGTAGTACTACTGGGTTGACACCCCCACCCTCGACAGATGGTTACTAGTTGGTACCATCATACTGCTAGGAACGGGCCTTGGGTGAATATATTCCGACAAGTTGTTGTGTGTACGTCATTAGGTTTGGTTGTAAAACTCATGGTTATGTGATTTTGCTTGCTTATAACTATATGCACGGTATTCCACAACAAACATTATACAACATCAATTACATATTTACAATTTAAACCTGCGAAGCTCACCAACAATTTTGTTGACCATTTTGAGCATAT
>BJCO01663977.1:0-15722 GCA_018326465.1 Flaveria floridana | reverse complement strand
ATATATATGTATATATATACATACATATATATACATATATATAGATGTATATATATACATATATATATATATGTATGTATATACATACATATATATACATATATATATACATATATATATATATATGTATATATATACATACATACATATATATATATGTATATATATACATATATATATACATATAGATATACATATATATATATATACACATATATATATATGTATATACATACATATATATAAATATATATACATATATATAAATATATATACATATATATATATACATATATATATACATATATATATACATATACATATATATACATATATATATAAATATATATCATAAACAAATACAAAAATCAAAAAACTAACTGTGTTGGTGCAGAAGCTATACCATAGTAACTCAGTTTTTGCAGACATCTTGAAGCACAAAAGTCCAAGATCAGTCAACACTTGGAAACTTGTATCACATCTTATGAACAAGTCAATCCAAGCAAGAATTGACAACCCAAGCAACAGTCAAAACTTCATAAACAACAAATCAACAGACTCATCTTCATAACAGTCAAAAGCAAAAGATACAACTTCACAATGATCAAGCATCAAAGCAAAAAAACAACCAAAACTACCCATAGCAGAAATATTAAGATTTGACAAGTTCAAAACTTAACGCAGGTAAGAGCATTGGTTAATGCGGGTGAAGGTAACCCAAGCACATAACCAATGCGGGTAATAGTTTTGAGTCATGAAAACTCAAGTGAAAGTAATGCGGATAAGTTAACTCTACCGTATTAGTCTCACTACAAATATCTAGAACAAAGTTTTCAAGTATCAAAACTAATACGGACAAAGTTGTTCATCCGTATTTGTTTTTCTCAACCGCATTTCTCAAATAAGGCTGAAATCATTACTTAAACTTGGTTGTATATTTGTATCATCACAAATTAGAAGTGTGCTCATACTCTTCTATCATCATGTTTGAAGTTCAAGAAATGCGAACAACTTGGTTGTTCATCCGCATTTGTTGAAGTAAATACAGAATGACAAATGTTCTTTAGCATTTGCTACAGTGTACAAATGCCAAAACAAAGTTACAACATTCGCATTTGCTACAGTGCAAAAACGTATGTAAACTTAAAACATCCGCATTTGCTACAGTGTTCAAGTGTCTGAACTTAAAACTTCCGCATTTGCTACAGTAAACGAATGCTTTCAGATTTTACTCTTCCGCATTTGCTACAATAAACAAATGCTAACTGTTTTAATCTTCCTTATTTGCTACAGTAGTCGACCGCATTTGTTTTAAACACTTGTAAAATTTGAAAAGGACATTAAAAAGACTATTCAAACAGATTGTTAGAGTTCATTTAATACTTTTCAAATTTGAGAGACACTATAGTATGACGAGTGAAAACATTCCTACTATTCTTCATCCATCATCAAAATCATTAACATCATTTTGATTTCTTTGTTCTTCAAACATCATATTACCTCTATTTTTATTCTCAACCATCGTAGTATTGAAACAAGGTGATTTTCAGCAAAATCCACGATGTACCCGTCGAACACATTATGAACTCAGAAACCCTAAAACTAAGAAATAATCTTAAAATCAACCACAAACCAAGGATTGATAGACATTTTTGAGTTCAATGACACAAATAATCATGAAAATTAACACAAACAAGTGATTTTGAAAACCCTAAGATTGTCGTATGAATAGGGGATCATCAAAATAAAAATGTTGACTTCAAAACTTATGTTTGAATGTAAAAAGGGATTTTGAACATAAAATCAACATCAAAATAAAAGATAATTCATAATAAAATTGTTCATACATTGCAAAATCAAGTCAGGTCAAATTTCTATAAAACAGTACCCTAGATTCTTCAATTTTGACTAAACAAAGTGAAAGTTGAAGTAATCAGCTTGATTTCACCAGTGTAATTGATGATTTAATATCAAAAACTAACTCATATGCATCTTGTGGAAGCTAATGGCAAGCCTCACTTAGAGTAAGGTCCATAATGTTAGTGGATTTCTTGACCCTAAAGTCCCTGAAGTAGAAGGACTCAGAGACATGATCCGATTCATATCCACTACCAGGGTTGCTCATGCTATCAAGTTGTAGAGATTGATGGTGTCAAGACTTTATCTGGTAGAATTTCTGCTGATCACACCCTTTCCATCACTGAACAAACTGTAAGACAGTGTCTACAGTTTGGTGATGATGCCAATACTCCTTAAGAACTAGAAGATGAGGAAATCATGACCTTCTTTGCTAATATTGGTTATGAAGAAGGATATGAAGGAAAGCAGATTGTCAAAGGGTTGGTAGATCTACAGTGGAGATTCCTGATACATCTATTCCAGCACTGTCTGTCCAAAAGAAAGACAGGATGGAATGATATCCCTGTGACTACATCTTTTGCTATTTGTGTTGTATGCACTACCAGGGCATTTAATATGTATGCTTATGTATTCAATGGTCTGGTGTCAAATGTTCAAGAAGGAAGAAGAAATATGTTTCTTATGTACCCAAGATTCCTTCAATCAATGAAGCATTTCCCCAACTTACACCTGTAGGACCTATAATGAACATTCCCCATTTCAATGCCAAGTCCTACATATACATAAAGAAGATGGATCCTAGGAATTTGTACAGTGGGACCTTCTTTCCATTACTTCCTTGGATGTTAGAGCAGATCAATCAACAAGAAGAACAAGAGGATATAGCTCCTGATGAGCAAGCTCTAGAAGTAGAAGAACAAGCTGCTCATGATCAACATGTTGATGAGCATGCTGAAGAGGAAATGGAGGAACAAAGGGCTATGTCACCACATGTTGATGTAGGTGTTGATCTTTACTCAGGACCTTATGTTCAAGAAGATGAAATGGCTTTTCCATTTATTCCATCACCTACTAAGTCTCCACACATGTCTCCAGCTCACTTTTTCCCACCTCACACTTCTCCAATAGTTGTTGATTCTGCAAAGTCTAGTGAATCTACCAGCACTTCAGATGACTCTGAATCATCTTCGGATGAGAACGGTCACACTATAAGAATGTCAGTAAGACAAGTTCAATCAGAAGTAGGGCTTCTGAAAGCTATGCTGAATCAGGAATCAACCAATCTGATGATAAATATGAAATGATTACTGAGCTCTTGTTGAAAGTGCAAAGGATGGAAAAGCTGTTGAAGGGAAGATCTGGTATTAATCAAGAAAAAATTCAAGAGTTGGATGAGAAATAATTAGAGATCAAAGAACGAAAAGAAAGACATGAGGCTAAAAAGCAAAGAAAGACAAAGAAATTGATGATCTCAAGGCTTCCCTCCACCAAGCTAACGAAGAAATTTGTGGGCATGTTAATACTGTAACCATACAGACTATTGCCATGGAAGAACAGGAAAGCTTATCTTATGTTTTGTTTGATTATCTTATGTTTATGCCAAAAAAAAGGAAAAAAACCCCTCAAATCTACCTAATCTTGCTCCTCATCTTATTCTCGGGCAAAAAAAATACACCTTTCCTAAGGTGTAATCATGCAACGACGATACGAAGACACTAGTATTTTACAAATGAAACGACCTCACCGAAATATGAGTGAATCCCTTACTTTGGTGAAGACTTTCAATCCGCCATTATTGTTTTTTATGAAATTAAACCATTAAGATAAGAGTGATTTCCTTACCTTGATGGCAATTTCACTTATCTCACTCTTGTGGACCCTTACCAACGAGTTAGGATCAAACTCCTTACTTTGATGGATAAGTACCGACCACGTTTAGGGAACGACGCCACCAAGTTAGGAATGATATCCATATCTTGGTGACTAGTTCCATTCTTTGATTTTCAATCTTACCAAAGTATACAGACTATTGCCATGGAAGAATAGGAAAGCTTGATTGAAAGCCAATCTGATCTAATCACTGATCCCAGCAACCAAAATGAGACCTTACAGAAAAGGGTCTCAGAACTGGAGATGCTAATTAAGACAAAGGAGGAGTTAGCTGAGGAGCAAGAAACTAAAGGTGATGAGCAAGAGCAAAAAGATGATGAATGAAAAACAGAAACAGAAACAGAGCCAAGTCTAGCAATGGTTGTCTATTCTAGTGAGCAATCTAAAGAAACCACTGAGCAAGACTTTGAGCTTAGAGATCTTATCAAAGAGCTTGACAGCTATTCTACTAGAGATTTTACAGTTGATTATGAGTTTTAGGAGTTTATAAGGGACCCAAGTCCTCCAGTAGAATATATAGTGGTGATTCCTCAATCTCTAGTGCCTTTGGAGAGAGAGTTGAGTATGCAGATTGTTTCTGCAGTCACCCTTTCTAAAGAGCAGAAAGAGCTCATCAGAAAACTGAGTATGCAGATTGTTTCTGCAGTCACCCTTTCTGAAGAGCAGAAAGAGCTCATCAGAAAACTAAGTGAAAAGCTAAAAGAAAAAGAAGAAGTTGCTGAAAAGCAAGCTGAAGAACCAACACCAACAACAGTTGAAACATCTGTGCCATCCTCATCCAGACCTTATGTGCACACCTACTCAAGAAAGAGGAAGTACTTGTCTGAGAAGGCTAAAGGAAAATGGGCTGTGGAGGAAGGGAGCCTGTGAAGAAAAAGCAAAAAGATGATCCAACATGTTTAGCTGCAATAGAAAAATTTCTTATGGAGCATGAAAAGGCTGAGGCATAATTAAAGGAGATGATTAATATCATTGATTTGGAAGAAGAAGAAATTGAAGGAGGATACAAGGTTGATGAACCTGTGATAAAAGACAGTCCTATGAAAGTTGAATCCTTAGTTGAGGAGATGGTGGAAATAGCACAAACTGATGACTTGATGATCAATGCCATATTTCTAATCAATCATGGTCATGATGCAAATGAAGTACTTAGGATGATGTATGACTCAATAGTGGAAGAAGTGATAAAGATGAATCAACTTCTTGACCCAACTCATGTGACTGAATATGAGAGAAAATTAGTCAAATCTCCCGTCACATTCACCACCCTAATCACAAGACAGTCTGAAGCTTCTCAAGCTCCATATCCTGATCCCTACACCATGACTGACAAAGAAATGAAGAATTACCTTTCAAAATAAGGATACACAAAGAGAAGACTAATAAATATGAAGACAAATTCTCTTAGACCTGCATTCCACCAGATGATTAATGAGAAGAAAGATAGACTGACAAAGTTGGAAGTGGAGGTTGTAGGGAGAAAACCCTAGACTAGACACACTGCTCAAGACATCCAGCTCACTAATCAAGAACATGATGTCTTGGCACCCATTCTTAACAGGAATCCCGAATGGTTCACTGAACCCTCTTAATTAAAGCTTCAAGAGGGGTTGACCACTTTAGAGATGATCCAGGGTATGTCTGCTCTAGAGGGAAAGACTGATGTGAAGATCATTTCCTGGAAGTATTATAGTGATTGGATCATGTTCATGATCAAACGAATCTCAGGGTTAGTGCAATTTTCATAGAGTACTCTTCTCTTGTGAACTCCATGTAGATCCATGATCTTAAAGAACTTGCTGAACTTGAACTCATCAATCATCAGGCTATATACATAGGATATGAGTTTCAAGAGATTCTAAAGATCTTTAAAAGAACAAAGAACTTTGACTCATTGAAAGCAGTTTGCTTGAGAAAAGACAAAACTTTCCAAAATCCCCGGGACAAGAAGAGAAAAACAAAAAGGACTGAAGAGTTGCTATTTCCCAAGGTGAATATAAAACCAACTGAATCTCTGAAAAGAAAGATGGTGACTGGCACCCAAACTTCCATCCCTATCTTAAAGGATTGAAAGTAAGTGGGGAGGCAAAGAGGGAGTTGAAATTCATCTGTTCAATGGATATGAAGTGAGACTTCTTGATGAGTCTTACATCCACTACATCTTCTCAAGACACTTCAGGGAAATCAACAACAAGCTTGGAGAGGCAGACATGTACTTCTTGCTGAAGTGCATTAAAATTATGAAGATGGATTATGACCAGATTAGGCATAAGAGAGAGCAGAGAAAGAAGAAGAATCCTCTTAATATGGGAAGTATTGTAAAGCTAAAGGTTGATGCTGATGGAACTCTTCTGATTCACAAAGATGGGTTATCCATTGTTGGTGTGTGGGAACCCATATCTCTAAGGAAGATGCCCATTGAAGCAATTCATACCATGAGCCAGATGACAATTCACGTAATGAGTAGAGACAGGATGAACGAGGCTAGAGATTTTTCCAACATGATCAAGTCCATCCTAAATCCAGCCCTTCCAAACCCAAATACAACTCCACTATCACCAGTCCAAGCACTTGCTGAAGACCCAAAAAAATCTTCTTAACCTTATCCACCATCAAACCCTTGAAGTACATAGGCTGTATAATCCTTAGGGGGAGTATTGTTGGACCCTGAAAGGATCATACATGCCAATTCAAGTGATGGCTGATGGTTGTTCTATTGGCAGAATCCCACAAGTCCAAGAAGAAATGCGGGTGAAGATCAGAAGACTAAGTGTTGGCTATCATATATGTATATGCGGATGACCAAAGAGCAAATACTGACAAGTATTTGTTCTTCCGTATATACAAATGTGAACAGTCAGAACAAATGCTGCAAAGTAATTATTCATCCGCATTTTTCAATACAGATGCACTAAGAAAATGCTGACAAGTGTTTGCTCATCCGCATTTGTCAATGCTGATGACCAAACACTTAATGCTGAACACAAAACAAGAAATGCTGCTAAAGCCCAAGGCATCCACATTAGTTAATGAAGATGTTCATCCACTAATGCGGATGAAGACTTTTGTACTTAGACTAGTATTCTGTTATAGTTGTCAGGGTAGTTTAGTCTTTTTGTACAGGCTTTATGTCAGCCTATAAAAAGAATAGAATATACATCATATGTAAGTTTTCCATTTAGTAAGTTACCTAGTACTCAAGTTACGAGGTTCTAAGGTTGTCTTTTCACTGTTCTTGAAGACCCTAGAACCCATTGTAACTTGTTTGTTCATAAATCAATATACAAGCATTTATGAGTATCTTTACAGCATTTAATGTTCTTTGATTTCGTATTTCCGCTACTTAATCATTGATTCAATCATCATATTCGATCCTTGTTGACATCACATCAACAGAGAATATCATTCTCGGACCCAGTCATTTTTGTTATCTCTTCACGTCAAACGGTTTTCAAAACATTATACTTTATGACATGATTTTACATGGTGCGATATGTATATGTACATGAAATATTATATAATGAAAGTGATGGATAATGAAAATTAAAAGTGGAGCATAATGAACGAATGAAAGTCTTAGAGATGGTTGGTGGTAAATCTTTGTAGGCGTCACGCAGTGGAGGTCGTGGTGGACGTGGTGCTGGGCCGCGTGTCATGAGAAACAAGGCTAGAGCTGCCGAAACGGCACCTGAAGAGCCCGAACTTCATCACCAGGAGAAGGTGGGGATGAGAGTGCCAATCTAAGGGCCACAGTAAAGGAGGTTGTAGTCGAGGAGGTTCATCAAGTAATGTAGATGATTTTGCTGTGTGTGGTGACTGAGGTTACTAGAGCTGTAAAGGAGGATGAGAAGAAGGAGAAGAAGGAGAAGAGGAAAACTGCTGAGAGAGAGGGCAAAAAGGGAGGAGAACAGGAGCAACCAGAGGCTGAGACAGTTGTTTCTACTGATGACGAGGAGGAGGAAGTGGTGCAAGAAACTATAAAGGGATGAAATTATGGGGCATTCTAGAGATACGAACCCTTGACTTTTAATAGGAATAGGAATGTTGTTGTTGCTCACTGATGGGTGAGGGAGATGGAGGTGGTGTTGGATGTAAGTGAGTGCAAAGAGGACTAGAATGTGAATTTTTCTATCCACTCATTTTTGGATTTGGCCTTATTCTGGTGGGACAATGTTGTCCAGGTTGAGGGTAGCGGGGCCATTAGCAGGATGAGGTGGCCGGAACTGAAGAAGTTGATGATTGAGGAGTTGTGTCCACATAGAGAGTTGGATAAGATTGAGAGAGAGTTCCTACAGTTTAAGGCGGGAACCATGACACACCAGTAGTATACAACCAAGTTCAACGAGATGGCGAGCCTGGTGCCAGATATCAAAGGTCTACTGGCGGATATCCATAAACACTTGATCGCCACTCGACCAGGTACGTTTAGGTCGCTAGTCGATTTGACAGGGAGACTGTACGATGAGAGAGAGGAGGTGACTGTGGTGGAAGTGAACAAGAAGGGAGGTGGAGAGACAAGAAACGCTTTGGCAGTGGTGGTTTCACCCCCAACAGAAAGAAGGAAAATGTAGAGGGTCGCAAGCGGCTACAGCCAATGTGATGTTGAAGGTGTGTGGTAAGTGTGGAAGGACCATGTAGAGGAGTGTAACTGGGTATTGAATGTCTGCTTCAAGTGCGGGAGGTCTGGTCATATGGCAAGGGAATGTGGGGTTATAAGGTGTTATAACTGTGGTGAATAGGGCAATTTGAGCAGGGATTGCAAGAAGCCAAGCGCTGAGAGCTCTAGGGCAAGCAAGGGGATCGAGAAGGAGAAGGAGGGACAGAGGGCTAAAGCCAGGGCATTTACTGTGACCCGGGAGGAGGCTAGAATGGACCCTGAAGTTGTGTCAGCTACATTCCTAGTAAACCAGGCTTGTGCCTTTATGCTTTTTGATTTTGGTGGTAGTAAGAGTTTTAATTCTGCTACCTTCTATGATAAGTTTCCCGTTAGGAGTAGAAAGATTGATGAGCCCTTAGATGTAGAAACTGCCATTGGTACGTCTACTAGGGTTTATGATATGGTAGAGGATTGTGACATAGAATTGGAAGGCCATAGGTTCTCTGCTAGGTTGTTTGTGATGCCCTTAGGTGGATTTGATGTAGTCCTAGGGATGGATTGACTAGCAACTTATGAGGCAAATATCATGTGTCGCAAGAAGATGATTTGATTGATCGCGCCCGATGGGAGTTTGGTGACGAGTTATGGTGATAGAGTTCACACGGTCCCAAAGTAATTTCGATGGTGGTGGTAGAGAAGTATATGAGGTGTGGATATGGTGCCGATCTGGCCTATGTGAAGTATGTGGATGCGATGGTACCACGATTGTCGGACGTACCGGTTGTGTGTGACTTCCTAGACATGTTTCCGAAGGATCTATTAGGTGTGCCACCTGACCGAGAGATCAAGTTCTAGATCGATCTGATACCTGGTGCCCAACCTTTGGCTAAGGCGTCGTATCGTCTAGCTCCCTCTAAGATGAAGGAACTGATGACTCAACTGCAAGAGCTGCTAGATAAAGGGTTCATTCGACCGAGTATCTCTCCAGTGGATGCTCCGGTCTTATTTTTATAGAAGAAGGATGGTAGTATTAGGATGTGCATCGACTACCGTGAACTGAACAAGTTGACGGTGAAGAATCGGTGTCTATTACCGAGGATTGATGACTTGTTTGATCAAATCCAAGGTGTCAGTTGGTTCTTGAGGATAGATCTCCGATCTAGTTACCATCAACTGAAAGTGAAGGAGCAGGATATTCCTAAGACAGCTTTTCGTACGTGTTATGGACGCTACAAATTCCTCGTGATGTCCTTTGGTTTAACCAACGCCCTAGCTACTTTTATGTACTTGATAAATCGGGTGTGTCGGCCAATGTTGGATAAATCAGTAATTTTGTTCATTGATGATATCCTGATTTATTTGAAGAGCGAGGACGAAGATGCCGCTCACATTCGGGAGGTACTAGAGACGCTTAGAAGAGAGAAGTTGTACACCAAGCTCTCTAAGTGTGTGTTTTGGTTACGTGAGGTTCAGTGTTTGGGGCATGTGGTCAATCCTGAAGAGATTATGGTAGACCCGACGAAACTTGAAGCAGTGATGCAATGACAATCTCCAAAGACGCATCTGAGATCCATAGTTTCTTGGGTTTGGTGGGTTATTACAAGAGGTTCATCCAAGATTTCTCCAAGATAGCTTCGCCATTGACTAAGTTGACCTATAAGGATGTGAAGTTCATGCAGGGTCTAGAGCAGGAGAATGATTTTGAAAGGCTAAAGATGAGATTGACTCAAGCTCCTGTCTTGGTGTTGCCCGAAGGGGGCGAAGACTTGGTTGTCTATTCAGATGCTTGTTATTTGGGATTGGGTTGCGTGTTGATACAACGGGGGAGGGTTATAGCCTATGCGTCTCGGCATCCATGAGGCTAACTAACCTACTCATGATTTGGTGTTGGCGGTTGTGGTCTTTGCATTGATTTGGAGGCACTACTTGTACGGGATGAAGTGCACCATCTACACTGACCATAAGAGCTTGAAATACTTATTCGAGCAAGAGGATTTGAATATGAGGCAAAGGAAATGGTTGGAGCATAATAAGGATTATGATTACGAAATCCACTACCATCCGGGAAAGGCCAACGTGGTGGCGGATGCCCTTAGCCGAAAGGAGTGACCCGAGCCGATTATCATGAAGGCTTATCAGTTGGTTATGACATCTGATGTGATGAAGCGGGTCATAAAATTTCAGGACGAAGCTCTGAAAGAGGATCATATCAACTTTGATCGGATGAAGGGTCTAGTCGTAGAGTTAGGTGAGAACACTCTCGGCGTTAGAACCCGATCTGGACAGATGTGGATTCCTCGTTATGGGGATCTACGAGGGAAGATCATGGACGAGGCTTATAAGACTCGATACTCAATTCATCCTGGTGCTACAAAAATGTATCATGATATGAAGAAGAATTATTGGTGGCCGGGAATGAAGCGTGATGTAGCGGAGTATGTGAGTAAGTGCCTTACTTATTTTCAAGTGAAGGCGGAGCATCAGAAGCCATACGAGAAGATTCAACCCTTGGATATACCCAAGTGGAAATGGGGGCACATCACCATGGACTTCATTACGAAGTTTCCCTGTAAGGCAAGGGGATACGACGTCGTATGAGTGATAGTCGATTGTGTGACGAAGAGTGTTCACTTCCTGCCGAACCGTGAGATGTATTCATCCGAGAGGCTGGCGGATCTGTTTATCAAAGAGATTGTAACTCGTTATGATGTACTGGTGTCTATCATGTTTGACCGTGACTCTCGGTTTACATCTAAGTTTTGGTAGAGATTTCATTTTACGATAGGGACGAGGTTACATATCAGTACAGGTTACCATCCTCAGACAGATGGTCAGTGGAGAGAACCATTCAGACACTAGAAGATATGCTTTGGGCATTCGTCATTGATTTTGGTGGAAGTTGGGAAGAACACTTACTGTTAGCCGAGTTCTCATATAACAAAAGTTATCATGCTAGCATTGGTATGCCTCCTTATGAGATGCTATATGGTAGGAGTGTAGAATGCTCGTATGTTAGGGTGATATAGGGCAGAAGGAGTTGGGAAGTATTGAAGTGATCGAGCCTACAAACAAAAAATTGGATAAGATCAAGGCCTTTATGAAGGCAGCAAAGGATAGACAGAAGTCGTATGCCAATAAGAGATGTACACCGATCGAATTCAAGGTGGGCGATAGAGTTATGTTAAAGGTCTCGCCTTGGAAAGGGATCATCCATTTTAAAAAGCGAGGGAAGTTGAGCCTGAGATATATTAGGCTATTTAAGATTGTCACGAGGGTTGGAGAGGTGGCTTATAAGTTAGAGCTAGCCGATGAGTTAAGTGGAATTCACCCGACATTCCATGTATCTCATCTGAGAAAGTGCTTGGCCGACAAGTATATGATCGTGCCACTTGAGGACATCAAGGTTGACAAAATGCTCAATTATGTGGAGCAACCAATGGCCATCATTGGTAGAAAAGAGAAGTGGCTGAGGAATAAAATGGTTCCACTTGTGCGAGTACAGTGTAAACACAAGAAGGGGTCAGAGTCCACTTAGGAAACCGAGGAAGATATGAGGTTGCATTATCCTCAATTATTCAGCGACTGACAGGTTTCGAGGACGAAACCTAAATAAGGGAGGTGGACTTGTAACGCCCAAAAACTTAAAAAAAAAAAAGATGGCAGAATAAAGTTCTCGCGTGAAGGGAACTTCTCGCACTAGAACCTTACGCGAGAAGTTTGAGCTGGGTATAAATAGCTGAGAACACCTATGGCTGACTCATACTCACGTGAGAAGTGTGGCGGCTAGAGAGAGAAAATGGCTGCGTAGAGAGGGAAAGTGAAGAAATGAAGTGTTTAAGGTACGTAAGTCGTGTAGTAACACGTGTTATGTACTAAGAAGCGATTATTGATGAATATCACACATGGTTATGTAGTTTTCGTTCGTCAAAGGCTTCGAGAAAGTTGTGTTTGTGCTATACTTCAAGAGGTGAGTTTCTAGTTTCCTTTTTATACAAGTTTTACCTTTTAGGGCTATTATGCATAATAAAATGCATGTTTAAGCTTGTAATGATGTTGTTTATATTGCTAAGCATGTTAGAACAGCCTTAGACGCGATAAGTTACGTTTGGGCGAAACACCTGTAGTTTTCGTGCGGGCAGTTAGAATGTACGATACGAATTTTGAAATCGGTAAGTTCTCGCGTGATAGGTGTGGGTTCACGTGATTTGTATGTTCTCGCGCGATAGGTTAGTTTTCACGTGACTTGAAGGTTTTCGCGCGATTTTGATGACTTGATGATCAGGATTTGAATGTGGTAAGGTTCTCACACAAAAGGCTAGTTCATGCGCGAGATGATGGTATTATATGGTTAAGTTTTCGCGTGGCCTGCTGTTGTGTGTGTTTTTATTATCTCTTCACGTTAAACGGTTTTCAAAACGTTATACTATATGACATGACTTTACGTGATGCGATATGTATATGTACATGAAGTATTATGTAATGAAAGAGAAAAATAATGAAAATGAAAAGTGGAACGTAATGAATGAATGAAAGTTATAAGGCTCCGTTCCCGGGAACCTCACAGTTGGTCATTCATCGTACATAAATCATACATTTATTTAAAACATTGCAGCTGAATAACTCAAAACTCCATTTCATATATTAATAACAGCTTTTGCAAGATAATAAAATGTAGTTAACTGCTATAAAATATCATAATTTGCATTACATCACAAAAACGTCATTGTTATACAAATGGATGTCATCCCAAAAATGCCAAGTAGCTGCCCCCGTGCCATCCTCAGCAACAATCACCGCCAACTGGAAAATACATAAAAGTCAGCGTTGCTGAGTGAGTTCTAGTTTTATAAAATATAATTTTTCTTTCGCTCGTTTAAAACATTTTCTTTACTATCGCATATGGTCACACATCATACATTTCGTTCTTATCGCATTTTTCATACTTATCGCACGTTTCATTCATTTCGTTCATATCGCACATCTTATACGTTTCGCACTTTTCACACTTTTATTATTATCTTTCACTGAATCTAGATCCTGTCAAGCTTTACCCTCTTCGTGACACGCAGCCATGATTTCTAAGGTCGAATGACAAGGATCCCATATTGCACGTATGGAACAGTCACTAAGACTGACTCCCCTGTGTGTGTGAACTCTCATGAGGTAGCCAAAATCGCACGCTACATAACACACAGTTAATACCACATCGCACGTATGGAGCAGCAGCCAAGACCGACTCCCACTGTGTGTGAACCCTCATGAGTTAGCCAAAATCACACGTTATTCCACACACAGTTGTTCTAACAACTCACATGGAGTTGTGAACCTCTTTCCATTTTGCTTGCAAGGCTTTCATTCGTTCATTAAGTTCCACTTCTTTGTATCTTAATTCTTTCGCTTCGTTAAGATAATACTTTACGTATATTAACATAATCGCACTATGTGAAGCCACGTAAATAATATGTATTAAGGAATAAAACTTACATCACACATCATTATGCATCATCACACATCATCATCTAGTCAACACATATCATCATCTAGTCAACACACATCATCATCTAGACATCACACATCATCATCTAGCACCCCTGTCTAATCACACATCATCCATCACCAAAAGTCAACTCACATCACCCCCGGGAACATCCCATATCAAAGCCTACGCTTTACATTTTTCTCAAAATTTAGAAAATAAATTCTAAGTCTTAGGGGCATGGGCACTATGCAGGCACATGGCTTTCTGGGCGCATGGGAACACTTAGGCGCATGGGAAGGTTCTGGGCGCATGGGCACTATTGGGGCGCATGGCCCAACACTTCGTCATTCTGGGCAAATTCTATGCGCATGGGCACTATGCAGGCGCATGAGTGCCTAGACACATGGACACTTAGCCAAATTCAGCCTAATTCTAGGCGTATGGTCACTATTTGGGCGCATGGGGTTTCAGGCGCGTGACAACTAACTTTTAACTAACATCATAACAAGTCCCCAATTCATCATTCCAACATGTTCTAAGCTTAGTTCTTACACTCTAAGCAACAAAACACATTCATAACACAATCATAACATCATAATCACCCAAAACATACCCCACCCACATACACATTAATACATACACATACGGGTAACATACCATTTTTTATAAAAACATACATACATGCATTTCCAGCCCCAAAATCAGTAAAAACATGTAAAAAGGTGGTTCTGGAACTCACCTTTAACAACTTCAGGCAAGACTTCTTCAAACCCAAATGCAAAAAGGAGTTCAATCACCTAAAAACCCACCAATACACACAACCCGAACATACAATCATGAATAAGCATGTAGCCGAGACTAAAACCCAACAAGAACACTTAAAACATCAAATTCTTACCTTGAAGTCAGCCTTCTTCTTGATCTTTCTTCAAAACCCAAAAGCTCCAATGCTTTCTCTCTCTTAAACCGGTTGAAAAGAAGAGTGCAGAAGATTATGGGCGGCCATACCACCTTTATGCACCAACTTTTGATACTTTTGTCCTTTTGACACTTTTAACCCCTCAACCTTGGGTTAAATTATATTTCCTTCTTTTATTTATGTTTATTATTTCTTTCTCGTCTATTAAAAATATCCGGGTGTTACAAGTCCACCCCCTTATATAGGTTTCGTCCCCAAAACCTGTTATTCCTTAAACAGATGTGGTTAATGCCGTCTCGTCACTTCCTCAGTCTCCCACGTAGACTCGGATCCCTTTCTATGTTTTGACTTTACTCGCACCAAGGGAACCACCTTATTCCTTAACCTTTTCTCTTTACGTTCAATGATCGCCACTGGTTGCTCCACATAGTTGAGCCTTTCATCAACTTCAACGTCCTCCAGTGGTACAACCATATCCTCATCAGCTAAACACTTCCGCAGATGAGATACATGGAATGTTAGGTGAATTCCACTTAACTCATCTGGTAGTTCCAACCTATAGGCCACCTCTCCTACTCGAGCAATGATTCGACAAGGCCCTATGTACCTCGGGTTTAACTTGCCCCGCTTTCTAAACCGAATGATACCCTTCCAAGGTGAGACTTTCAACATGACTCTATCTCCCACCTTGAACTCAATCGGTCTACGCCTCTTATCGGCGTACGACTTTTGTCTATCTTTAGCTACCTTCATAAAGGCTTTGATCTTTTCTAGCTTTTCGGTCGTAGCTTCAATGACCTCAATACTTCCCAACTCCTTCTGACCAATATCACCCTAACAAACGGGTGTCCTACATCTCCTACCATATAGCATCTCGTATGGTGGCATGCCAATGCTGGCATGATAACTATTGTTGTACGAGAATTCTGCTAACGGTAAATGATCATCCTAACTTCCTCCAAAATCGATCACGCATG